>CM075342.1:20712985-20894493 GCA_037788925.1 Mytilus galloprovincialis | reverse complement strand
TGTATACATCGATCTAAAATTATTCCAATTCTGTAAGACAAAACTGTTATAATTTATCAAAAAATAATTGGGGGAAATTTCAATGTCACTGCTAGTGATATATCAATGGTATGGGTGTTATAATTTTCAAAATTATTCAAACTTTGCAATGAAGTATAATGGTTGACATGTATCAAAGAGGAAAAGAATGCATTTTCCCTTTTAGAAATGGATTCAGTTATAGATAAAAAAAAAAACGAAAGTTAATTATAATCTGTTTTTAATGAAAAATATATACATTTTGACACTTGTCTTCCGAACATCAACATATTTTTGGTTGATCTAAAAAATAGCTGTCTCGTCTGAGTCAGAGTGGTGTTTGCTTAACGTCCAGTGGCAAATATTTCATTCATGTTCAAGACAACTGTCTCATTTATAATCCGATTCTATGTATTGTATTAGCATTGTGTATGATTGAAGGAAAGTAAAATAGAAATACCTGAGCTGTAATCTTGACTGCTGTAACAGTACCAGGGTTTGCAGTATGACAGTGGGATTTACGACCAGCAGTAAAGTTGTCACCTTTCTGTAAGACAGTAGCAGAACAACTGGTTGTCTTGTTGCGAACTGAACACCACCAGGTTGTTGAATCACCTTTCTGTTTCTGAAATGAATAATGAAAGCTTTATTAAATATATAAAAATTAGTTATTGTCATTTTCATACATATGTAAAAAATAAAAATGTCATCAACAATTATTTGATGAGTAAAAATAGCATTACAAATATCTGATCATACAGGACAAATATATATATATATATAATATACATGCTTATCAAGTTTGAATTGTTTTACATTGTCTTATCGGGGCATGCTGGCTATGCGGTATGGGCTTTGCTCATTGGTGAAGGCCGTACGGTTACCTATAGTTGTTAATGTTTATGTCATTTTGGTCTTTTGTGGATAGTTGTCTCATTGGCAATAATACCATATCTTCTTTTTTATATTATCATCTCCAACTAATCAGTACAATTAAAACATACTCAATATTTTTGTAGCTTATCAAAAATCAGATAATTATCTACACAATATAGAACGGTCTATATTTACTTATCTATTTTTTTAAAATTATTTTACATAATTTTACAACAGAATATTTACTATAAAACCTACCTTTACTGTGTAAGTATACCCATCTACGTCAACCAGCTTACGCTTTCCTCGCTGAGAAGCACCATCTACAACTGAGTATGTTGGCTGATCAATAGCATCTGTAAGTTGATCTGGTAAGGGGTCATCTTGAATAGAACTGAAATAAACAATATATATTTACAAATATGCATACTATTTTGCATCAATTCAATCGAAAATCTTCTTCAACATATATAATAACAAGTAACAATTGCAATCCGTTTAAAAACAAAATCTATTTTGTATTTTATACAAGAAAACTAAAACTACTTATTAATATTCATATACTTGCAGTTACGAATTAAAATACTATGCGGTATTGCTCATTGTTGAAGCCTTACGGTGACTTGTAGTTTAAATGTGTAGAGTTGTCTCATTGGCAATCATACGGGATCCCAATCATACTACATCTTTTTTATAAATATATATCTTATAGCGTAGACATGTTTTAATGAAACCCAAGCCTTCTGATTGTTAAAATATTTATGAATACTTACGTTTCTGTAATAATATCTGGTTCAGCAAAGGAACGTTGTGTGATGTCGAACGACTGGTCAAGGTTGTTGAGATGAATAGTTGTGTCTTCTTCGTCGGATACGGTGAACGATGAGTTGTTGAGTTGGACGATAGTTGACTGGTCATATACCTCGGACGTGTCGGGTAGGTGGACATCCAAAGTTGACTGGTTTGGAGAATGACTTTCCTCATGGGCGCTAACAGTAGACTGTTCTAGAGAAAAACTGGCCTCATGGACACCATCAGTAGAATAGCGTGTACTTTCAAAGTCTGGTAGCTGAGGGATGCTGGATTCTTCTGCTGGCAAACCACATTCTTTGCAATAGAAGTCTATCTCTTCTTCCTGTTGTACAAGCTGATTATACAACTCTTTAGAAATGCCTGTAAGAAATAAAATGTATTAATTTTTTATAATTTTATTTCATAATTTTATTTCATAATTTTATTTCATAATTTTATTTCATAATTTTATTTCATAATTCAATTTTACTAACAATTCTATGCTTAATTACTGTGCCATTGAATTGAATAGAAAAAAAGGACTTTGTGGCAAATGAATCAAGATTTTTTTATAGAAAATCCACAGCCTTTAAACATAAACCTTAATACACAAATTATTTATTGCAGTTCGCGTGCCGGTGATTAATTGATCATTGATCATTGTTTCACACCTGAAGCATGTCGATTACCAGTTAATCGGCCCTTATTCACACACGAAGCGTGCCATTAATTAACCGTTATCAAAACAACTTCACACCTGATCTAATCTTTCTGCATGTACGTTTGCACTATATTTTAAAATGTATATTTCATCACAATACTACTATCATTTATATACGTATTGACCTCAATTATTATAAAAGTTAAAATAAAAATTAAGCCAATATTTAGAAGAATTACGAGAGGCGTATTAAAAAAAACACTAGTATCACTAATATTTACACACACATTGTAAGACATTTTTACAAGGCTTTGTTGCTATTAATAATAGTAATAAGGGTCCTACAAATACAGCTTTTTGAAATAAATACTCTTATTGGCCCCAAACATGGACCAAATAACAGGATTAGGGGAAAATATTATTGAGATACACAATTTATATATCGAAAGTCTGCATGGAACATGTGGAATACAACATAATACTTTTTTCTGTTATATATTTGACTACATAAAAGGATATATATAAAATCACAATTATAATTCAATTTTAAAAAGATAAAAGATATGATAACATTTAGGAAAGGGCCCTTGTTTATTTGCAAATACACAGCACAATTACGATGGTTAAAGAATGTTTAAGGTAGTGGGCTTAATTTCTACAAACAAGTAAAACATAAATCAACTTACCAGTTTCACATAGACGATGCTGCCAGTTGTCACATGTGTCACATTGAAGAGCATCTTGTCGAATCGTAACAGTCTTCTTGCATACATTACAACGTGGACGAACCATGATTGCAATTGAAGATGATCATACATTTCACCATAGTTTATATATTTTTTCTCTAAGCTTGGTTTTTACAACGTTTAAGCCATGCATTTTCTTTTCGGTGAGGATGGTGATTGTTTAAGTATAACTCAACGGCCTTTGATGTTCATAGTGCCGCACTTATACCGATTTTTTGTTTTCATTTACTTCTCTCTGTTTATTCTACTTTTAACAAATCCATTCTATTTTTGTAGGTATGTTATCCACTAATGACCACTGATTAGCATATTGTGTACTCATAATTATTTTAATGTGCATATCAAATAAATTGCCGTGCAAACAATTTCAAACAATCAATTCTAAGGAATACTAATGATTATAACGATTAGCATTTTATAAGCTTATTTAAAACAATTATGATTGAATTTTATTAACAATGAAAGTTGTTTTTTTATTTGTATTTTGCTATATAATGATATACGAAAGAAAGTTACAATAACTATGCATATAAAGTTGATAAATAATATCAAATAAAACATGGTTACGAGTTGGTAAAAATAGGTTACGAGTTGGTTGAGTACGACTTGCCGAAAGTACGAGTTGTCGTGTACCCCAGTGCACGGGGGGAGAAAAATATAGTCATACGTAAATTTTTGTTGAGGCATAATTTATGTATATATATATATATATAATCTATTTAGGATTATCGGGGAAATTATTTTGATTTGCTATTTTTTTTATGCTTCGTCTTATATCTTTTGTATGTCCATTAATACGTTGGTGTACCTGGTTGCTGGTGGGTGTATATATGTATGGTCACCAACAAGTCTACCGTGAATTCCGATCTGTCATTTTTAGTAAGATTTTTTTTTGTAACGGGGCACCCGAATACTTGTGCGGGATGTTTAAATACGCAACCACATCCAGACGAAATCGGGACGACGCCTCGTCTTATCACATGCTAAAGAGACCCGGTATCGTACTCTCAACATTAGATTTTAGTCAAACATAATTCTGAGACAACAATCCCGCATTGTGCTATTTCGCTATTAAAAAGCCTTCCGTTTATTCCATCTTCCCTCCATCGACCGTGACTAATTGAAGAACCTATTTTGAATTCCTGCGGCCTACTTTGAACAGCCTTTAATATACCTGCTGTGGTTTTTGTTTGGAATATACATGAAATATTTCCTGCGGGACATGAAGCAAACAGCAATCATTCATTTACTTTTTGCTAAATGATCAAACTTCTCTATCTTTTAACTTAATAAATATAAAAAGTTTTAGCATTAATTTAAGACATTTTTATGCATGGAACCGACCTCGAGTTCATTTCTTTTTTATCTTAATCTCCAGATTTGTTTTGAATTGTAAAATAACGCTATTTTGAGAAAGTCTCTATTTTGATATTCAAATATATATTGATCAATTAGTCCTGCTTCATTTCGAAAGGTAAACAATATTTGCATATTCTTTTTGGTGATTGCAATTATGTATTAATTTGTATAATTTTTTTAACATACTTTATTGTCAAAATGTACAGACAAATACCAAGATAAGTTATATATAGATTGGAATTCTTGAAAATAATAAAATAATAATATTTTTTATAATATTCCTTTCGTTAAGATCGATAGGGGAGATAATCGTCATTTGTTTACCGTCTATATAAAGAACAGAAACAGGATGGTTTTTATGGCAATAAATATTTGATTTAAAACCAAAGTATATTTTATATAACAATTGTTTTGTTACTTTGTATACACAAGTGACAAAATGGATCTTTTGGGGTTTAAATGAAAATGTAAGTCGTGAAATCTCATTCACACTGGAGTTGATGTGTTCTGAACTTCTGTACTCGGATCTGTTCTAAAGCTTTGAACATGTTGAACACATAGTAATCGTGGTTTCCTTTTTAATTTGAAAGAAATAATTTAAAAACACAGATAATCGACCGTGAATTGTCTCCATAGCAAAATAATTGAAACAGTAAAACGGTATAACTTGTAAAACTTTCGAGGCACCAGTTCTATAAAGATCTATAAATATTCTGAGCATTTGTTTACGTGAGATAAATATAGAAAGGGAGATTCCGCGATTTTAACTTTTATTTCAATGTAAAAAAAAAACAAGTTTTTATGACTGTGCTTACCTGATTATGTGGTTTGTGCTTCATTTTTTCAACAATATACTCATTTTTAATGAAAGAAATATTTTCTCCACACAATCTGACTGCTATCGTCTGCTCTCATGGAACTTTTTAAAAAACTCTTTGGAGTACGTATTCCGATCCCGCATTCGATCTCGTTTACCACTGACATGCGGACGCAGTGACATAATTATGCAGCAATGCATGTGATTATATTCTTACTACAAATATTTTCAGACTAATTTCCGGGTCATTTTTATTAAATTTATACTGTTTCTATGTTAAGAAATAGGTTAACCTGTTCGTGAATTGACGACAACGTTTAACAAGTGCAATTGTCCTTTGAAATCAGCTCATATTCAGTTAAATTTCATACCGTGCGCAGGCAAGAAACAAAAAGATATTTGAGTATGTTATGTGTTCATTCCTTTGTAAGATTGTGTATAAATATAAAGTTGTTTCTTGCATGCGCACCTAGTTTATTTAATGTAAATTTGACAAATTTTCATAAATTTTGCGGGAAAACGTCTTAAATAGGCACGAAAACGTTGTTATTGTGACGTCATTGACGCAAAATTTTGGAAAAATAATATCAAAACTTAAAGCTTTCATCCTAAAGTATTCAAAAAGTACAAGTTTTTAATTTTTCTTGGGTTTTGAAATTTCCGAAAAAAAATAGGCCAAAAAGGGGTCTTAATGCCCCTACTCCTTTTATTTTTTCAGGTGACATTTACAGCTTTAAAAGCAGATGATGGGTATTATGACAATTTATGTAGTGGACATTTGCATCAAAAAGAAGCGTCTGTAACATACAGTGAACAATACAATATTCTAAGGAAAGAAGACAGAAAACTTCTGGTGCAAACATTCTTAGATATTGGAAAGTTAATGGACTTTCTTTGTGAGAAGTAGTCGTTCAGATGTAAAAGAAAATCTTCAAGTTCGATGGACATATTTGCCAGCCTTTTGCCAGTAAATATTTTAATATAGACAATTTATATTTTAATGCATTCAATACTACGGTCTTTCCTTTGTGAAAAGTAGTAGTATAGATGTAAAAGAAAAATCTTTGAGTTTGATGGACATTCATATGTACAAAATAATGTACACAATATGCAATTGTATAAAAAAGAAGATGTGGTATGATTGCCAATGAGACAACTATCCACAAAAGACCAAAATGACACAGACATTAACAACTATAGGTGACCGTATGGCCTTCAACAATGAGCAAAGTGCCAGAGTGTTTCTCTTGATTTTCTAGTTCTGTAAAATCTAAGATTATTGTTTTTATTAAGGTAAAAAAGGGACAGTATCATGATTGTAATGATAAAGACTTGTATTCAAAATTTAAAAAGTGATTTTCTCAACAAAATGTTTGCAATCACATTTATTAGATCTCTATTTTTAACCAGGAAGCAGTGATTTACAATAATAAAGGTTGAGCATAATATGCATTAATTTCAAATTAAAAGTATTAAAGATGTACTTAAGTGAGGTTTTGGAATTCATGTCAAATTTTCGGACTCCTTGGTGTTTTTCCATACAAACAAGGTACAATATTTTGCCCCATAACACCCATTTATTTGTTAATATAAGACTAAATAGCTCATGAAAGGTCATTTAACAAAGTTTTAGAAGATTCTTAAATTTCATTCTTTTGTTTTGGGACCCAAATTATACCAATGCTAACATAAGGTGAAAGTCCGAGTCAGCCTTTTCCCGCCATATTTTAAATCTCATATATCTTGAAAAGGAGGTCCATGACCTATCAATATTTTTAGCTTATTTTTATCCTTAGCGAATGCTCTACCAGCTATAAGTATCAATTTTAATTTCCTAATTTCTTAATTTTCACCTAACCTCACCTAAGTACATCCTTAAGGGGAAATAATCATAACTTCTTTAATTCACCAAATCATATTTTAAATGCTAAAATAGATGAATAGATGTGATTGATTTTATTGGAATATGCCAATGGAATATATATTTGAAGATGTCCTTTCAAGACTCTAATATTTGGTTCTGAGATCATTTGCATATAAGACGTATCAATCATTCTGCTTATTGACCTAACCTAATAAGTACAACTTCTAAATATTTAGCATGTAAATAGATTTCACAAATATTGTACACCAAAGCAACATTAAAGTGAGGCAATTTCCTGGTTGACAATTGAAAGGGAAATATTTCAACTTCTGATTTAGATGGCATATCCATGTTTTTTTTAATCAATAGACATGCATTAGTTTTCAACATGATACTTTCTGAAACAATTTAAACCAAGCTTTATCAGAATAAATTTCTGACCTTTTGTTAAGAAAATGGTCTTTCAAAAGATGATTATCAAAAAGTCCAGGACCTACCATTCATTGATTCAACGATTCTTTTTACATGACCATTGATTTCTTATGGAGGACCTCTTGCAAAAAAAATCAACTTAAATTTGTCCTGTACCCTTTATTATTTAGCTCACGAAGAAAAAAAAATGAACTCTTGATATGGTTATGGTCTCCTATTTATTAAGTCTCCCAAACAAAGTTTGGAGACTTATTGTTTTTGGTCAGTTCTTATTATTTTTATTATTCTTCTTCTTCTTCTTCCTCTTCCGCCGCTTTAAAAAATGAACTTGTCTGCAGCCTTTCTCCAAAACCGCTTGTCAGATTGACTTAGGATTTCAGGGGTATTTTGGGGGGTAGAAAGAAGGGAGGGGTTTACTATAGAACCCTATGGGATTTTATTTTCTAAAATTTTCAAATGAATATAACTTGAAAACTGTAAGTGATAGATACATGCAGTTTTCAGAAATGATTATAGGACAATAAAACAAATCACATGAAATATAGGGGGAGTCCCTGGGAGTTCATCCCCACCCCCTTAAATTTTAGAATATGCTTATATCTTGTAAACGATCCAGATCCCCACCCCTAAACCATATATATTCTTGTAGGGGACAATAAAACAAATGAAATGAAATAAAAGGGAAGTCTGGAGGGGGTCACCCCACCCCCTCCTGTTTGAAAACTTGTGAACGGTCAACATCCCCACCCCTAAACCATATATATTCTTGTAGGGGACAATAAAACAAATGAAATGAAATAAGAGGGAAGTCCCTAGAGGTCACCCCACCCCCTCTTGTTTGAAAACTTGTAAACGGTCAACATCCCCACCCCTAAACCATACATATTCTTGTATGGGACAATAAAACAAATCACATGAAATTAAATGGAAGTTCCTGGGGGTCACCCCCACCCCGTTCAATTTGAGAATGTACTATTATCTTTTAAGCGGTCCAGATCCCCACCCCTAAACCATATATATTCTTGTAGGGGACAATAAAATAAATGAAATGAAATAAAGGGAAGTCTGGAGGGGGGTCACCCCACCCCCTCTTGTTTGAAAACTTGTGAACGGTCAACATCCCCACCCCTAAACCATATATATTCTTGTAGGGGACAATAAAACAAATGAAATGAAATAAGAGGGAAGTCCCTAGGAGGTCATCCCAACCCCTCTTGTTTGAAAACTTGTAAACGGTCAAGATCCCCACCCCTAAACCATACATATTCTTGTATGGGACAATAAAGCTAATCTAATGAAATTAAAGGGAAGTTCCTGGGGGTCGCCCCACCCCGTTCAATTTGAGAATGTGCTATTATCTTGTAAACGGTCCAGATCCCCACCCTTAAACCATATATATTCTTGTAGGGGACAATAAAACAAATCAAATGAAATGTAGGTAACTTCCCTAAGGGTCACCACCATCCCCTCCTGTTTGAATACTTGTAAATGGTGGAGATCCCTACTCGTGAGCCATATATATTCTTGTATGGGACAAAAAATCAAATCAAATGAACATGGGACCATAGGAATGGCGAGTTATGGGAGCTTTGTTTGGGAGACTTCGTAACAGCATCCTGTTACAATTACTTCTTGTTGTTTTTATTTTAAACTCATACTAAGTATAACATGTATTATATTTGTATTTCTTTGATATTTTCCAGGTCAAAAGATATCTAAAGATTAAGAGAGACATATACTGCCATTGAGGAATAGAAATGTGCTACATTGTTCAAAACAATACAGAACTTACTAACGGAATGAATAAGTTGTACCATTTTGTGCATTGGAAGTATGTTCCATGCATTAATATCATCTAATTTGTTTTAGAACTGAGATTTTTATGTATATATCATACACATATTTAAAAAAAATAAGATGAACACTGAAAAGAACATTTTTGTCAGTCTTTTGCCAGTAAATTATTTTATTTAAATAATACAGTAAATAAAACAAGTTATGTTTTTGTGCATGTAATCTTTTGTTTTGATGAAAGATGCTTATATCTTGTAAACGATCCAGATCCCCACCCCTAAACCATATATATTCCTGATTGGGACAATAAAACAAATCAAATGAAATTAAAGGGAGGTCCCCGGGAGTCACAAGTTATGTTTTTGTGCATGTAATCTTTTGCTTTGATGAAAGATGAATTAAGTTATAAAAAGATTTTTTTACATTGAGTAGACTTTCTATTAAAGTTATATACACACTTCACAGTTAACTTGAATTGATAAATGTTTAACTGGTTGCTAAATAGCTTAAATTTAAGAAGATTTTTCTAGAAAGCTACTGGTAGCATTGTAGGGGTGTGGAAATACTGTGCCAATCATGCCTGACTGTAGATTTAACACCTGGCAAAATATTTGTTTGTGGCTTTGAAAAAAAACCCTCCATTACAATGACCATTTATATAATCATATCAAAAAGTCCTCAAAATTGATTCATGAGTACAAAAATTATTAAATAACAAGACAGAAGCAACATTTTCAAGTAAAACAACATCAGTGACAGGAAATGAATTGATAATCAAATAACAAAAAATAAGTATGCAGACCTGGTGTCATTACTATACTGATATTTGGAATTGTCGATGAGGTCATTGGCGGATCCAGGGAAGGGGGTTCAGTGGGTTGGAACCCCCTTTTTTTTTGACCGATCAATGCATTTGAATGAGGACATATAGTTGGAACCCCCTCCCTTTGTCCTGGGTTGAAACCTCCTCCCCCTTTTTAAAATGGCTGGATCCTCCACTGGAGGTTAAAGCAACAATACAACAGACATGGTCATCATTATTTTTTTACCTCTGATTTCTCAAAAATGAAAACTAAATTACTGGTTGAGTTTGACAAGCATCTTCAGATGGGTCATAACCTCAGAAGTTGAACAAGGAGAAAGTGTGAAATATAAAATTGTTTTTGACAAGAAACAGGTATCAGAATTTGCAACAACAAAGGACAACTAGTTTAAAACTAAACAAAATAGAAGATTTTAAAGTTCTGTTATGTTTCAAATTTCTTAGTTACAATAAAAATCTCAAATTTACAATTGGCCTTGTCAGTTTTGTGAGGGGTGCAAACAAAAATTTGTTCATAATGTTATTTTCTCCCCCATTATAAGTAATAGGATAATTATAATTAGTATGTGCGTACCTAGTTAGGTCCTCACTTGACTTGAACCTCATTTCATGGATCAGTGAACAAGGTTAAGATTAGGTTTTTGTGTTTTAGACTTTTTTCCCTATACT
This sequence comes from Mytilus galloprovincialis, assembly GCA_037788925.1. Lineage (NCBI taxonomy): Eukaryota > Metazoa > Mollusca > Bivalvia > Mytilida > Mytilidae > Mytilus > Mytilus galloprovincialis. The sequence continues at coordinate 20,883,642 of CM075342.1, read as the reverse complement.
TTATGCAATAGGTAAACTATATTTGGTGTATGGATTTATTTAATGATGTACATGTACTATAACTATAAGCAAAAGATTAACTATATTTAGTGTGTTGAATGATTGTAATGTGTACATGTATTTCTCATTTGATTTATCTGACCTTAACTTATTTTTTGGATCATTTTTATGTTATGTGATAGTTATAATAAACTTTACATTTAGGACTATCAACATAATATCAAAGGTTAGTAGAAGGCAAGACTTTTCAGTTTGTGCACTCTTGTTATTATTATCATTATCATTATTATTGTCAGGCCTGAGATATCTGTTCCAGACAGATTGACATAGGGATAATGATCCCATGGTGGCGATGCGTTAACTAACTTCTGCTTAGCTTAGTATTTCAGAAGGTAGAAGACCTTGATCCTGCATATTTTGTATATAGATACCTTATGTGACGAGATTTCTTTGTGTCATATTTTCATTGTATTTGACCTCATATTAATGGTTCAGTGACTACTTGCCAAGTTAAGTGTTTGAGTATCTTAATTCCTCTCCTAATATGAGTAATAGGATAACTATATTTTATATGTGCTTTCCTTGCAAGGTCATCATGCCCATTAGACAGTTTTCACTTGACCTCAACCTCATTTCATGGATCAGTGAACAATGTTGACTTTTTTTGGGGTCAAGTCCATATCTCGGATATTATAAGCAATATCTTATATTTGGTGTATGGAATAATTGTAAGGTCTACATGTCCAACTGGCAGGTGTCATCTTACTTTGACCTTATCTTCATGGTTCAATGGTCAAAGTTTTTTTTTGTATTTTGGTCTGTTTGTCTAACACTATGCAATAGGTCAACAATGTATGGAAATATTTAACCATGTACAAGTAAATCTGGCATGTTTTATTTGACAATGCCATACAGTTTACAGTTCATTACCCAATGTCAAGCATTTGGTTGGTTTTTCTCATACTATAAGCAAAATGTCAACATATTTGGTGTGTGGCATGATTGCCCATGACCTTATTTTCATGATTTATTGGTCCATCTTAAGTTTTTCTTGAGTTGGGCGTCACTGATGAGTCTTTTGTAGAAAATGCATGTCTGGCGTAAATATAAAATTCCAATCATTATGAGTTTATTGTTTAGTTTGTTTTTTAGATACTATATGCAATATATATCAATTATATTTATAGCATTTGATGATTGTAAGGTGTTGATATCTGTCTGGCAGGGTTCATCTGACTGTGGAGTCATTTTCATGGTTCATTGATCAATGTTAAGTTTTCCTGGTTAGCTTTGTTTCTTATGTTATATTTGCAATATGTTAACTGTATTTAAAGCATATTAGGTGTATGGAATGATTGTAAGGTGTGTATGTATTTCCAGTTGTTTATCTAACTTTGACCTCATTTTCTTAGATCATGTTAGGTTTATGGGAAAAGTGTTATGAAGTTTTATATTTAGGCCTATAAACAAAATCAATGGTTGGTAAAGAATACGAGACATTTCAGAGTGTAAACTCTTGTTATGCCCCACCTACGATAGTAGAGGGGCATTATGTTTTCTGGTCTGTGCGTCCGTTCGTCCGTTCGTCCGTCCGTTAGTCCGTCCGTCCGTTCGTCCGTCTGTCCCGCTTCAGGTTAAAGTTTTTGGTCAAGGTAGTTTTTGATGAAGTTGAAGTCCAATTGACTTCAAACTTAGTATACATGTTCCCTATGATATGATCTTTGTAATTTTAATGCCAAATTAGAGGGTTTACCTCAATTTCACGGTTCACTGAACATAGAAAATGATAGTGCTAGTGGGGCATTCGTGTACTGGGGACACATTCTTGTTTTTATTAGTTGTTTGTAAGTTCTTCAAAATACCTTTACAGTTTAGTAGTGCCAAAGACAAAAACAGTTGTTCAATGGTTCTACGTGAGAGAAAAAAGTGTTCACTTCTATCTATATAACTGCACACTTACCCTTATTACTGTCAGTATACTTTACACATTTGAAGAAGTGATTCCTATTTGCAAAACTTTTTTTGGTAAAAAAAAAAACAACGGCAAAGCAATTATGTTTAAACGAAAACATGAAACGACCTTGCATGTTTCCAACAAAAATATAAGACAAAAACATAAACATTGCAAGAGTAACAAATATTTACCCCTGAAGCATGGAAGACATTTAAAGTTTTATTTACCTCAAAAAGGGACATTGCAGAGTGGAATTGTAAAGTCTGCAAAACTGGCGTACACATTGCTGCATCCCTTTTTGTGATGGTTACATAGAGTGGTTTCAAACCCCATGTCCCCATACTGGGTGTGTAGAAACTGCCATTGAAAATGCAAATGATTTTATGATAAATGTGACCAGATAAGTCTTCACCATATGTCAAAAATGTACAATTTAATCAAATAAAGACAGTACTTCAACAAATTCAGAAAAAACACACAAAAGATTTGTTAAGCATTAGCTACAACTGTAACAATAAGCAAAAGTTATATTATAAGTTATTTAAGGTGGTACCCAACACTTTCACTAAAATTAATTTGGCTCGTTTAATTTTCATAAAATTTTGACACAGTATTTACTTTGACCTTTTAAAAAAAATATAAAAAAATCAAAAAATTTGAACCAACCGTTTAATCAGAAAAATTACACTGGTTTTATAGCATTTTGACAAACACGTATTTTGATCATTGAGATGCTTAATATTCTGCTGATTTTACAGAGTTATCTCAGTGTAGTGTTAGGTACCACCTTAATGTATAATACAAGTGATAAATTCCAAGCTTTTACATTCTTTACTCGTAAAAAGATGTTCTCAAAATCTGCATACAGACAAATTCTTGGAATATATTTAACTTATACATTAGATTAAAAAAATCTAAACAAGCCATTTACAAATATAAGCTTTAATTTTATAATTATTTTCATTAAACAAACTGAATATGGTTTTTAAGATAAATTGTGTGAGCATACAAGCAGCAATCTTTAAATGATACAATCATATGCTGATGTACTCCTCTTTTTTTAATATCAAGTCCTTTTACCAGTCTTAAAGCAATCTGGAAAAAAGTCATAAAATATTGATAAACTATCATGATACCACCGTGTTAATATTGTGAATATGATGTTGAACTGCCAAAGTCACGGGTCCGATCAAATTCTAAAATAGTTGAACTCTGGTAAACATTCCATGTTTATTTTGTAGTCGTATCCTTCTTTATTATATGGGAAAACCAATTTGATTTTTAATCCCTATTGAGTCATAGAAAAATGGCTTTGAATCAACCTCCAAACAATCCATGATTTCGTGATGAGGAGTATCCAAATTGCATACATGCTTAAATTAACACCATTAAAAATGAAATAAAAGATGTTTTGTTTTAAGTTTTTAAATATTTAGAACAATTTGACATTAGTACATGCACACTTTTTTTTTTAAATGGATGAATGTAACGTGTTTTTTTTTTTCATTTTAAAAGACGACTTTTTGTGAACATCGCATGCTGGCGTTTTCGCACATTTTTTCCTTTCCAGTGAAAGATTCATCTGTTGATATAAACTTTAAACGTTTAGTGTATAATTGAATATATTCGCATATTTTGTAAGACGTGTATAATGTCAAATAATCAAAATACAAATTGTTTAGTCTCAATGAAAGCTTTTAAGAATTTCTCAGCTGTTTGTGTTGAATAGGTGCAATTTGGATACTCGATGCAATTTGGTTACCGTGACGTTACTTAGGTTAGTTTTAAAGAAAGCATTTTAATGCTACGTCAATGATATTTGAGTTGCACTTTTACATGCATTGACTGTTCTCATTTTCATGGAGGTTGTTTGGCTCTGCACTTATAATCATGGTTCATTGACTTTGAATGATTTGCAAAATTTACTTATTTGACAATTGCAGTTTTAATTTTCGCATTTGTATTTTACTATCAGAATAACCCCTGATTCAACAATTTGTTGATATCTATATAAAAAAGTTAAGACCATAGGTTTATAATAAGTTCCATTTACAACGACGTTACAAATCAAAAGAGGTTAAAGGTCCAAATTAACTTACTGTGCATTCATTATTATTCGTTGGATGCCAAATTTCGTGGGTTTCGTAGGTACAGGCGAATGACGAATTAAAATGGTCAACGAATTACTTATTTTCAATATGATCTATATGCAGAGATTGGCAAAACCGCGAAATCAAATATCCACAAAAAGCATGTTTTAATCTGTCATAGATGAATCCACAGTAATCCTTAGTTTCAACAAAAATGTGCCATTCGTCTCAACTCGGTCGATTCCGTACCCTCATTAGGTGAGTAGCGGATTCTACCGAGGATTGCCGAATGAAAAATGTGCTTCTAAGTTTATATACTTACGGTCTTTGGCAGATTCAAGCATCTTTCAAGCAAATTTGACATCATTCCATTGATAACCAGCACCTTTGCGCATTGCAAGGCAATGTTCGTTTCCCTGAGCATTATTTGGTTCGCCTGGTATCCAGTTTGTCACTGTAAAATTCGTTTGACTGGTTGTCCATATCCATTTTCCTTCAGTCAAAATGTCAGATCCTTCCAAAAAAATAGATTTCTAAAACAAAACGAATTAAACTCTAAAGTGAACGAATTTAGAGTTATCTATTTAGTAAAATAGAAAAAACATTTTTGTATTCCAGTAGTTGGTATATTTAATCTTTGAATTGTTTTTTTTTGTGTTTGTCTTCTTAATAAACAACAGATGTCGATTGTTTCAAGTCTCACACCGGTTGAATATTGATTATCGCGTTTGTATCTTGGAAGTCTTTTAGTTTCGCTTTTGATAAGGATTTTATAAAAGGCCATTATTCTTGATGAGTCCAAACAGCTTAAACATGTGTTACTGATCATCATTATTGAAAACAACAAAATTGTCAGTTCGTTTCAACTTATAAGTCTGAATGTCCCTTTCGGATCTTTCTTCTATCTTCTATGCAATACTCCAAACTTTTCAGAAAATACTTATAATCACTAGTCGATAATGAAACTTAAGTATTATTCATGACATGTGTAGTTGAAAGTCAGTGAAAGTAAATAATCGAAAGCAAAACATAAATCTTATGAGTTTTCAGAATGAATGAAAGTTGAAACACTAGAAGTATGCATTGTTTTTGTCAAAAAGTGACTAAAATATAAGAGTTATATAATACTACAGGAAACAATATGAGGGTGGTAGATACAGTTTTAATCAACTTGAAGATAATTCGTTTCGAAATGGCAACTTCAGTATCTACATCAGTAGTGTGTCATACTCGTAAATAACTTTTTTGAACATTTACTTGGATTACTATCTGTTGTTAACTATCTGCATACGAAAATATCAGTACCAAGTCAGTAATGCAGGGCACCTGTTGATCATTCGTTTAATATGTTTAACTTTTGATATAAAAAAGAAAATATGATATGATTGCTAATGAAACAACTCTCCATAAGAGATCAAATGACGCAGAAATTAACCACTATAGGTCACCGTACGGCCTTCAACAATGAGCAAACCCAATAGTCAGCTATAAAAATTCCCGAAACGAGTTTGCCAATTGATTATGGACTTTCCGTTTTGAAATGTTTGCGGAGTTCAAGATATTGTGTTGTGTGTTACTAGTATTTTGCAATTAACATACGCGATCCATATTCACTAGCTTTTGCAGTCAAAAAGTCTAACTGTTCTATTGAGACTACTTCTGCCATCATACTGTCTTGACTGTGGCACGATGTCTGTAACAAATTATAGAATATGTCATTTCAGACCTGTTAATGCAGAAACAAATATTATCTTTACTGTTTCCTGCGGCACTGTTTATATTTGTCGCACTATTTATTCATTTATTCTGCTATTGATAGAAGTGTAGTAATTTTTACTAAAACGTTAACAGGAAAATACCTATTTGCGTAAACGAAATGCTAACAAATGGATATTATTTCTAAGTTTTAAAATAGTGTAACAGTTGATAGTTTTATTGGTATTTTTACCATATTCAAATTGCTTGATAAATTGAGTTATGCCCAACAAGCGGGCCATAATTACATTACCTTAGTCTAATTTCTATAAAAGTATTTTCCAAACCTTAGAATCAGTCCAATTTCTTTCATCCGCGCTAAAGTAGTAGCAAAAGCTTTGAAATATGTCCCAGTCATTTGGACAGACTACAAATAAGAATAATGCATCAAATGTTTGGTTTTAGAAATATTTCAACAGTAATGTATTGATTTTTCAAGAATTAATATGAATTAAAGTAACGCCGCCATTGATCTTTTTTCTGATAGTCATTGTTAAATTTGCATTTGTTATAAATTGTGCCAAATTTATATTTGTTTTAAATAAAGTAATACTTGGAACGAGTAAAACTTTAACCAGTCCAATACTGTAGATAAAATTTCATATAGCATTTCTTTTAAAATTGTAGCACGATGATGACTGCTGTACCAACATTTTGACTATTTCATTTATTATATCTGTTTAGTTCACGCATCATTGTAAATATAACGAAATTTGATGAGACTGCCGTACAAAGTGAGAGATTTATCGCTATACAACCAGGTTTAATCCACCATTTTCTACATTTGAAAATGCCTGTACTAAGTCAGGAATATGACAGTTCTTGTCCATTCGTTTTTGATGTGTTTTGTCATTTGATTTTGCCATGTGATTATGGACTTTCCGATTTGATTTTCCTCTGAGTTCAGTATTTTTGTGATTTTACTTTTTGCATATAAGAAAAAAAACATCACTGGAAATTAACCTTACAAATTTTTATCTCTTTCCTACGTGTGTAAAAGCTTTAGAAACAATAGGCATGTAACCTCAAGTTTCAAAAATGTTCTACAGAAAAATAATAAGGGTGATTTGAAAGATCCAGTATATATACCGATGACCGAAAAATGTTTACTGCAATGAACTGAAGGATTAATTTCCTACAACTGTCATATTCACAGGAATATTTTTTTTCGACTCTTTTTTGTCTGTAACCGGGTGTACCGTACAGTGATTTGGTGGTATTACACAAGTCATGAAGTTGATTGATATTTCTGATTTCATCAGACTGCATTTGTCTAAAAGAGGGACGAAAGATACCAAAGGGACAGTCAAACTCATAAATCTAAAACAAACTGACAACGCCATGGCTAAAAATGAAAAAGACAAACAGAAAAAACAATAGTACACATGACACAACATAGAAAACTAAAGAATAAACAACACGAACCCCACCAAAAACTAGGGGTGATCTCAGGTGCTCTGGAAGGGTAAGTAGATCCTGCTCCACATGTGGCACCCGTCGTGTTGCTTATGTGATTACAAATCCGGTAAATAGTCTAATTTGGTAGGTCACATTCATGAAAGGGAAGAGGATTGTAGTTACGACGTAAGGAACATATCCGATATCATTTGTGAAACGGTTATTCCATAATGATCAACCAACTCGTGATGCCCCTGTAAAATTTACGAAGGGATGATTTCAATTTCACCATTTGGAACTTTTGGTTTAATAGCTTCCTTGTGAGCAGTAACCCTCTATCAAGAAAATCATGATAGGAAATGCAAGCACGGGAATATCGTATCAATTGGGAGATATATACCCCGTATGCAGGTGCTGCTGGAATGTTGCTACTTAGAAATGGAAAATTCACAATTGGAAAGCTGAAATCATCTCTTTTGTCGTAAAGTTTTGTTTTCAACTGACCCTCATTGTTGTCTAACTTTTGTCTATGTTTTTCTTTCGTGCAAGCTGATACAAAACGACTATCTCCCTGAATGACAAGAATGACATGAATTTTAAATATTTTTCTTACTATTTCCCGTTTGTTTTATAGTTGTTTTCTCGCGTTTTGTCAGATTTGTTTTCTTTACTCAACATTTGTTAATTCCCATCGTTCAAAGTTTTCATAACCCCTATTGTACAAAGCTTTTAAAATCGACAAGAAGCATTACATTGTCGAAGTAGAGTTCTTCAGATAAGAATACTACTGGATTAATCTTATTTCTTTGTTCAGATAAGAAGCTAATGTGTAAACATTAATCCAAATAGTAAGATTTTGTCTTATTTGATAAAAACCATCAAATATTCATTAACGAATTTTTCAGATTTTTCATAATAAGTTAAGCATTTTCAATTACGTTACTGCTCGAAATGATTCAGTATTTTGATTCCAGCGAGAAGTAGTCTGATTTCATAAGTGTACGTTTCAAAAGAAAATAAAAAATTGAAGAAAAAAATAATTTTCTATCCTTAACTTTGTGCTGACATTACTAGTTCACACTTCTGAAAAAATTGGAATAAAATAAAGCTAAGGATCGACTTTGACTTGATATGGTATTTTATAATTTTACGGAAACTAAACAAAAATGTGTTAGAAAAGAAGGTTTGGTATGACTGCAAAGGATACACCTCTCTACAAGAGACAACTGACAACGACATAAACAACAAATACTTTTCACAGTACAGCGATAGATACTTATGAAAAGTTATATTCATACGAAGAAACCAAACTCATAATACCAAGGTAAAAAAAAGAAAAAGAATGAAAAAACAAACAAACAACATGAACACAAGTATACAAAACTGAACTTAGAAAACAAATATTAGGCAACACGAACCGCCACAAAACATTGGATGTCCTCAGGTGCACTAAAAAGAAAAGCAGGTTCTGCTTAACATATAACGTATAAGTTAGATGTTGCATGTATATATAGATTCTACCACTGCATCTAGTGTGCTACGATATTTATCCACTTCAGACAGTTAAATTTTCAAATTTTAATTATATAAATTTAACTGTCGAGAGTGGATAAATATCGTATTACACGAGATTTGGACTAGGGATCTATTTCTCAATTTTTAAAATAATATGCACGCAAATTTTATTCTTTCTTTTCAAATGATCTGCAAACATATGTGTTCTTTCTATGCGACGTCATCAAACATGGTCGCTTTTTTTCATGCCATCACAATAAGAAATTTAGAGGAAGGAAAGAAAATCCGAAGAATTTTGACCAATGAAAAACTGAGATAAAACGAAAGACATGTTGATTAACTAAAAATAATCAACACGTCAGGAAAGAGAGGTCGAGATGTTTTAGTATCACTAGCTTGTCAACACTGAAGTTGTAATATTAAATACAGATATTGACAGGTGACTCATATCTCGATTGACTAAGATTGTCAGTTTTCTTACCGAAGATAGGTAGATTTCTCTTGGAACTCCGGCTTCCTCCATCAACAAAAACTGGCCATCATAAAATAGCATAATAATGCTGAAACTTGCATTAAACACCAATCAAGCAATGTTTACTATTTACTCTTAATGTAGAGTACAATACCATTGAAAATATGTGTAGCATTCAACATAAATTTACCTTTTATGAATATCGTGTTTATAAATTATTACAAAATACGGAAATGATTTAAACACACGCATACATAGGTCTTATACCTTTGTCTGGCTCATATATTCCCCATTTTAAATCTGTTTGCATCGATATGTGCGTAACGTTATTATCAGTTGAATGGATAAAGCAAATCCCTACAACATTGTTGTAACTATAAAAAGTACACAGACTTGTTTCAATGCATTGCATAGCACAGACGATAGTTGATGGTGCTGAAATATTTTTTAGGAATGTCTCTAAATATTTTTGATCATGTGTCAATGTAAATCGTTTTGTACTACCAGTTGAAATGATTATTAAAACTACTGTCAAAAATGCTATTTGAAGTGCAATCTTCATAGCAAATCTTGTTTAAAAAAACCGTATGGACTCAATGCGAATTCACTTATTAAATATTTTAAGAACTGGTTAATTTCAAAGCATAGACGGTTATCATTGGATATTACTGAATGAAAAGAATATTTAATTTTACAAAAATCTGTTTATTTTAAAAAAGGACAAATAAACAAATAGAATATAATACGTATTCCACTTGGTGGTGTTAACACATTGTGTTTTTAAATGCTCTTAGTAGGTACATTTGTATTATATCTATAAATGTATATATATGCGAATTAAAAGGGTACATAACAGTACAAAGAGATCACTCTGTAAATATCAGCTAAATGTTTTAATCAATTCTATTGTTAAGGAAATATCTAGCTTCTCTTTGATCAAAATTAGTGTTTGTCAATCGATGTAATTTGTCTGTTTGTCTTTTTCTTTTTGCGCTATGGCGCCGTCAGTTTATTTTCGATCTATGAGTTTGAATGGGCCGCTGGTATCTTTTGTCCCTCCTTGAAAGATGATGAAGGCAAACAAAATTATATTTGCAATGTCTAGTGTTATCAAAATTAATTTGAAATCAGTCTGATAAACAAATCAGTGACGCAATATGTAACAAGAATGTGTTCAAAGTACACGGATGCCCCACTCGGACTATCTTTTTCAATGTTCCAAGGACCGTGAAATTGGGTGATAATTTTATTTGGCATTACAATTAGAAAGATTATACTATAGAGAACATATGTATTAAGTTACAAGTTGATTAGACTTCAATTTCATCAAAAACTACCTTGACCAAAAACTTTAACCTGAAACTCCCACTTTCATTTTCTATGTTCAGTGGACTGTGAAATTGGATTCAAAGTCTAATTGGGCTTTAAAATTAGAAAGATCATATCATAAGCAACAAGTGTACTAAGTTTCAAGTTGATTGGACTTCAATTTTATCAAAAACTACCTTGACCAAAAACTTTAACCTGAAACTCCCACTTCCATTTTCTATGTTCAGTGGACCGTGAAAATTGGGTCAAAGTCTAATTGGGCTTTAAAATTAGAAAGATCATATCATAAGCAACAAGTGTTCTAAGTTTCAAGTTGATTAGACTTCAGCTTCATCAAAAACTACCTTGACCAAAAACTTTAACCTGAAACTCCCACTTTCATTTTCTATGTTCAGTGGACTGTGAAATTGGGGTCAAAGTCTAATTGGGCTTTAAAATTAGAAAGATCATATCATAAGCAACAAGTGTACTAAGTTTCAAGTTGATTGGATATCAGCTTCATCAAAAACTACCTTGACCAAAAACTTTAACCTGAAACTCCCACTTCCATTTTCTATGTTCAGTGGACCGTGAAAATTGGGTCAAAGTCTAATTGGGCTTTAAAATTAGAAAGATCATATCGTAAGCAACAAGTGTACTAAGTTTCAAGTTGATTAGACTTCAGCTTCATCAAAAACTACCTTGACCAAAAACTTAAACCTGAAACTCCCACTTTCATTTTCTATGTTCAGTGGACCGTGAAATTGAGGTCAAAGTCTAATTGGGCTTAAAAATTAGAAAGATCATATCATAAGCAACAAGTGTACTAAGTTTCAAGTTGATTGGACTTCAATTTTATCAAAAACTACCTTGACCAAAAACTTTAACCTGAAACTCCCACTTCCATTTTCTATGTTCAGTGGACCGTGAAAATTGGGTCAAAGTCTAATTGGGCTTTAAAATTAGAAAGATCATATCATAAGCAACAAGTGTTTTAAGTTTCAAGTTGATTAGACTTCAGCTTCATCAAAAACTACCTTGACCAAAAACTTTAACCTGAAACTCCCACTTTCATTTTCTATGTTCAGTGGACTGTGAAATTGGATTCAAAGTCTAATTGGGCTTTAAAATTAGAAAGATCATATCATAAGCAACAAGTGTACTAAGTTTCAAGTTGATTGGACTTCAATTTTATCAAAAACTACCTTGACCAAAAACTTTAACCTGAAACTCCCACTTCCATTTTCTATGTTCAGTGGACCGTGAAAATTGGGTCAAAGTCTAATTGGGCTTTAAAATTAGAAAGATCATATCATAAGCAACAAGTGTTCTAAGTTTCAAGTTGATTAGACTTCAGCTTCATCAAAAACTACCTTGACCAAAAACTTTAACCTGAAACTCCCACTTTCATTTTCTATGTTCAGTGGACTGTGAAATTGGGGTCAAAGTCTAATTGGGCTTTAAAATTAGAAAGATCATATCATAAGCAACAAGTGTACTAAGTTTCAAGTTGATTGGATATCAGCTTCATCAAAAACTACCTTGACCAAAAACTTTAACCTGAAACTCCCACTTCCATTTTCTATGTTCAGTGGACCGTGAAAATTGGGTCAAAGTCTAATTGGGCTTTAAAATTAGAAAGATCATATCGTAAGCAACAAGTGTACTAAGTTTCAAGTTGATTAGACTTCAGCTTCATCAAAAACTACCTTGACCAAAAACTTAAACCTGAAACTCCCACTTTCATTTTCTATGTTCAGTGGACCGTGAAATTGAGGTCAAAGTCTAATTGGGCTTAAAAATTAGAAAGATCATATCATAAGCAACAAGTGTACTAAGTTTCAAGTTGATTGGACTTCAATTTTATCAAAAACTACCTTGACCAAAAACTTTAACCTGAAACTCCCACTTCCATTTTCTATGTTCAGTGGACCGTGAAAATTGGGTCAAAGTCTAATTGGGCTTTAAAATTAGAAAGATCATATCATAAGCAACAAGTGTACTAAGTTTCAAGTTGATTGGATATCAGCTTCATCAAAAACTACCTTGACCAAAAACTTTAACCTGAAACTCCCACTTCCATTTTCTATGTTCAGTGGACCGTGAAAATTGGGTCAAAGTCTAATTGGGCTTTAAAATTAGAAAGATCATATCGTAAGCAACAAGTGTACTAAGTTTCAAGTTGATTAGACTTCAGCTTCATCAAAAACTACCTTGACCAAAAACTTAAACCTGAAACTCCCACTTTCATTTTCTATGTTCAGTGGACCGTGAAATTGAGGTCAAAGTCTAATTGGGCTTAAAAATTAGAAAGATCATATCATAAGCAACAAGTGTACTAAGTTTCAAGTTGATTGGACTTCAATTTTATCAAAAACTACCTTGACCAAAAACTTTAACCTGAAACTCCCACTTCCATTTTCTATGTTCAGTGGACCGTGAAAATTGGGTCAAAGTCTAATTGGGCTTTAAAATTAGAAAGATCATATCATAAGCAACAAGTGTACTAAGTTTCAAGTTGATTGGATATCAGCTTCATCAAAAACTACCTTGACCAAAAACTTTAACCTGAAACTCCCACTTCCATTTTCTATGTTCAGTGGACCGTGAAAATTGGGTCAAAGTCTAATTGGGCTTTAAAATTAGAAAGATCATATCGTAAGCAACAAGTGTACTAAGTTTCAAGTTGATTAGACTTCAGCTTCATCAAAAACTACCTTGACCAAAAACTTAAACCTGAAACTCCCACTTTCATTTTCTATGTTCAGTGGACCGTGAAATTGAGGTCAAAGTCTAATTGGGCTTAAAAATTAGAAAGATCATATCATAAGCAACAAGTGTACTAAGTTTCAAGTTGATTAGACTTCAGCTTCATCAAAAACTACCTTGACCAAAAACTTTAACCTGAAACTCCCACTTTCATTTTCTATGTTCAGTGGACTGTGAAATTGGGGTCAAAGTCTAATTGGGCTTTAAAATTAGAAAGATCATATCATAAGCAACAAGTGTACTAAGTTTCAAGTTGATTGGATATCAGCTTCATCAAAAACTACCTTGACCAAAAACTTTAACCTGAAACTCCCACTTCCATTTTCTATGTTCAGTGGACCGTGAAAATTGGGTCAAAGTCTAATTGGGCTTTAAAATTAGAAAGATCATATCGTAAGCAACAAGTGTACTAAGTTTCAAGTTGATTAGACTTCAGCTTCATCAAAAACTACCTTGACCAAAAACTTAAACCTGAAACTCCCACTTTCATTTTCTATGTTCAGTGGACCGTGAAATTGAGGTCAAAGTCTAATTGGGCTTAAAAATTAGAAAGATCATATCATAAGCAACAAGTGTACTAAGTTTCAAGTTGATTGGATATCAGCTTCATCAAAAACTACCTTGACCAAAAACTTTAACCTGAAAGGACGCACAGACGAACGGACGGACGGACGGACGGACTAACGAACGGAGCCACAGACCAGAAAACATAATGCCCCTCTACTATCGTAGGTGGGGCATAAAAATCGACTGATCTACAAAATGTGTTAGGAACTTTCCATACAAAAATAATATATACAAAATTAATTAATTATCGGTTTGAAATATTGTTTGAAACCCTACATCAATCATATTAAATAATGGAACAATACATGAAATGAAGTGAAAAAAAAATAACCTGGTATAAAACTCATAAAATAATAAAGTCCGCTTGATCATTTTTCTAATGTTAGCATAAAATGCTATTTGAAACCTGAAATACTTTATGATTTGACATCTTTCGTTAGTCAAAAGCTCAAGAATTTCTAAACATAAAGAATCTAGGTCAATATGGTGATATATTCTACTTATTAAATTACAATATATAGATTATGTAGGTAGATACTCAATTACATATTGTAGATTTTTCAATAACGATACGAAAGAAATGAAAATATAATAAAAGGAAATGTTGCAGCTTGCAAATATAACAGATGAACATATAATAGGCAAACATTTTATATATAACACTATTCTACGCAAATATGTGAAATGTTTAAATTCCAAAAACTTCTTACTTAAACTTGTCTAAGTATGTGTTGTCTAACTATTATACTATGAATATATATATATATAAGGAGAAGTGAAATGTACGAAAGAGACATTCAAACTTATATCAAAGAAAAAGCTAGTAGTTTTTTAGTTTTATAAACATTTCGCAATTCATAAACGGACAATTTCAGAATGATTTGTTATAAATAAGCTCAATTTACTTTTGGTTTTTTTGTTGGGGGGGGGGGGGGGGGGGGGGGTTGCGTCGTATTCCTTGGTCATTAGTTTTCTATGTTGTGTCTTGTGTACTATTGTCGTATATTTGTCTTATTTATTTTTAACCATGGCGTTATCAGTTTAATTTCGATTTATGAGTTTTGATGTTCCTCTGGTATCTTTCGCCCCTCTTTCGTAATTTAAATTTAGAATAAATGTTTTTTATATTTATACAACTGTTTGACATAAATACAAGTGAGAGGTGAAGCTAGCTATGGAACTAGATTTTATCCACAATTTTCGACATGAAAAACGCATGTATCAAGCCAGGAATATGACAGTTGTCATCCATTCGTTTGATGTGTTTGAGCTTTTGATTTTGCAATTTAATTTGGGTCTTTCCATTTTGAATTTTCTTCGTTTTTTGTAATTTTACTTTTTAACCCTTATTCGCCTATAGCAATGTGATTTATGTCATACTGACTTGCCTACCATTATTTATCTTGAATTGATCTAAATAAACGCATCGAGTATACATAATAATTCAGCAAAGACGCTTTGATAAATTATAGATGAACAGGCCAAAGTAAGAAGTTAAAGAGTATTAGAAGTGCCAATAGGTTTTATGCAAGTACAGCAAATATAATAGAAATATAGATTGAAAGATGCTGAAAGCAGTCAAAATTTTTGTTCGATATTTGAAATGTCTTGTGTTATCAAAATTAGTGTGAAATCTGTCCAATAAACAAAACAGCAAGGCTATATGAAAAAAACGACTGATCTCAAAAATGTATTTCCATTCAAAAATAATATATATATATATATATATACAATTACTTAATTGTCGGTTTAAAAAATTGTTTGAAACCTACTTCAATCATGTTTATTAATGAAAAAATACATAAAATTGATGAAATAAAATTTAGTTACCTTGTGTG
This sequence comes from Mytilus galloprovincialis, assembly GCA_037788925.1. Lineage (NCBI taxonomy): Eukaryota > Metazoa > Mollusca > Bivalvia > Mytilida > Mytilidae > Mytilus > Mytilus galloprovincialis. The sequence continues at coordinate 20,867,976 of CM075342.1, read as the reverse complement.
AAACCCATAAAATAATAAAGTCCGCTTGATTATTTTTCTAACGTTCGCATAAAATGCATCTCACAAACATGTTTAACCCCGCCGCATTTGTGCGCCTGTCCCAAGTCTGGAGCCTCTGGCCTTTGTTAGTCTTGTATTATTTTAATTTTAGTTTCTTGTGTACAATTTGGAAATTAGTATGGCGTTCATTATCACTGAACTAGTATATATTTGTTTAGGGGCCAGTTGAAGGACGCCTCCGGGTGCGGGAATTTCTCGCTACATTGAAGACCTGTTGGTGACCCTCTGCTGTTGTTTTTTTTTCTATGGTCGGGTTGTTGTCTCTTTGGCACATTCTCCATTTCCATTCTCAATTTTATCTTTGACATTAAATACTTAATGATTTGACATCATTCTAAGATCAAAAGCTCAAGAATTTCAAAGCATGGATAGTCAAGGTAAGTAAGGTTGATTTCATTTGATACATCCTACTTGTTATTCCACAATATATAGATTATGTAGACGGATAATCATTAAAAAGGTTTTTTCAAACAACGATAAGAATGTATTGAAAATAAAAGGCAAGGTTGCAAATAATAATAATAATGTTTTTACTGTTTAATGATTAGTAAATAGTTATCAAAGGTACCAGGATTATAATTTAGTAATTTATAAAGCCACAAAAGTACAAAGTTGAAGAGCATTGAGGATCCAAAATTCCAAAAAAGTTGTGCAAAAAACGACTAAGGTAATCTTCATAAATAAAACAGATGAACATGAAGATGCAAAAGGCGAAATCAAACTAATATAACACTATTCCACACAAAAAAACTTGTATGAACATTTCTTAATTAATATACACGGACAATTTTAGAACGATTTGTTATAAATTAGTTCTGACTAATTAGCTAAAGACAACATCGATAGGTTATCGTCAACTAACAGCTGTAAAAACACATATTACAAACTTTCACGAGTTGGTTGACCGTTATGGAATAACCGTTTCACAAATGATATCGGATATGTTCCTTACGTCGTAATTACAATCCCCTTCCCTTTCATGAATGTGACCTACCGAATTAGACTATTTACCGGATTTGTAATCACATAAGCAACACGACGGGTGCCACATGTGGAGCAGGATCTGCTTACCCTTCCGGAGCACCTGAGATCACCCCTAGTTTTTGTCGGGGTTCGTGTTGTTTATTCTTTAGTTTTCTATGTTGTGTCATGTGTACAATTGTTTTTCTGTTTGTCTTTTTTCATTTTTAGCTATGGCGTTGTCAGTTTGTTTTAGCTTTATGAGTTTGACTGTCCCTTTGGTATCTTTCGTCCCTCTTTTATGTCTCCAAAGCGATTTTCTAGATTAACACGAACGCTCAAAGCCGAATATTTTGAAGTCAACGATGGATGTGGAAGTTATGGTACAGTAAAATTAAACAGTTAATGAAATTCTGAATACGGATTAAAAATATATCAGTATGTGAGCTATTCATATTTTGAAAAAAAAAATACAACTGGCTACTGGTTTCACAGGATAATAGTCAGTCTTAATCAGAATGTAATGTTACGAAAAAAAGTTTAAAAAATAACACCAACGAGATTACTTTTTTTAGGAATTTTATTAGATTTTATAAGAAGATGTAGTATGAGTGCTAAGAAGACAACTTTTTATCCAAGCCTAGATTTATAAAAGTTAACCATTATAGGTCAAAGTACGGTCTTCAACACGGAAACTCGGCTTTCACCGAACAGCAAGGTATAAAGGGCCCCCAAACAATTACTAGTGTTAAACCATTCAAACGGGAAAAGGTAATCCTGCTTTACAATTAAACCGATAATGTCACTCAAGTATCCTCGATTGCGACATTTACTCAGACTACTGATGCGCATGTGCGGTTGATGTATGCAAAGCAACGGAAACTTACCTATAGACGTATTTATCTTTCCTCTATAGACTTTCTGCAATTCCTGTATTTTTTTAATCTTAATTTTGTTCCCTAGAACGATTTGAAAGATTTTAACATTGGTAACTTTCTATTGGGAAAAAAAAAATGAACAACAAACGTGATAAAATTTGGTTGACAAGTCCGTATGATATAAATCACATTGCTAAATAGGCGAGTAACTTATTTCAAAAAGACGCTTAGTTAACGACTTTAATGCACCCACCTAACTAACGGCTGTATTATATATCATTCGAAAGCTGTTAATCTGTACTTTCTGTTTTGCCCGGTCGTAAAAAAATCGTACAGTGAAATTTTTGTTAAATCAAGGTCAAAGGTCATGAAAAAAACATTCCAATTTTTGCGATTACTGAATAAAACGCCATTTTCTAATTCTTGTACCATGAAATTTTCCAAAAGATCATATGAACTTTATGGAACATGATACATAATTTCCAAATCAAACAAAAATATGAGATTCGATGCGCAAAAATTCCAGAAAATTGAAATTTATCACAAATCCTAAAAAAAATGAAAAATGATTCAAAAAGCAAAATATATCTTGGGGAATCGATATTTGTATGCTAAAAATATAGACAAATGTATATGTTTTAGGTCAAGGAATATTTGTTTTGTAATTTTAAGATGCAATTATTAATAATGGTTCATGGAACAGCCTTCTATTGAAGTGTTTGCAGTTGCCCAAAAATCTGCCATCTGCAAATAGCGATCATTTTGTTAATCTATGTTAAAATAGCACATTGCTAATTGTGAATATCAGGGAAGAGAATGATTTTCCATAATAAAAAAGGGGGTATTTAAAGTAAGAAAAGAATATATGCGAGGTAATTGAGGTTAAAATGTGTTTTTTACGAAGTCAAACTTTTTTACTTTTTGTAATCATGTTTAAATGCAAACATTAGTTTGCGACTAAATCGTTGGCAACATTGAAATAAGTAACCTTGTTTTAAAACACTTGGTTGTCTAAAGCGGGATGTAAACGAACTAAATAAAATGTGGCTGCTTCTTATTTAGTTAAAAATCGTGTTATAGTAAGTCATATTAAATGTGTTTAGAAGTTTAATCGCTTTAATTATTTGAATGCTTTGAGCATTTTCTACATAAGCTTTAAAAATACAAATGCATGTCATTGTGTATGTAAAACACTATAAGCAGTTGTGAAATAACAAAATGAAAAAGTTAAATACCCTTCCTGACCTCATAAGATCATTCGCTGTTTAGGAGTGTTCGTTTTCATGGTATGCTGTGTTATTTGGACTGTCGTTCGTCTCTTGTTCATGGTTTTAATTAACTTTATTTGATTCATGGTTTGAGATGTTGATTGTCCCTTTGGTATTTTTTTACTTTAAAGACATTAACTTGCAGTAATGAAAATCGGCCAAAAAATCACCTCAACGTAAAGTGAAGAAGATTAACGCAATAAGACAAATATCCGCGAAAAAAACTTAATTTGCTCACGGTGATATATATATAGAACTAAATCGTTATCCTGATACATTTAGCCACACTAATCTATAATTTAAAAACCTTTTACTACTTGAATAGTGACGAAATATATCAAAGGGACATCAAACTCATAATTAAAAACGAGCTGACAAAGCCGGGCAAAGCAACAGTATACAAAACACAACATATAAAACTACAGATTGAGTAACACAAATCCCCCCCCCAAAACAAATTGAGTGAACTCAGGGGCTCCCAAAGGGTAGGCAGATCATTTTCCACATGTGACACCCGTCTTAGTTTAAACATATTTATTCATAGTGGATTGGGAAACAAACTTTTCAACTTAAATTAATCGCTTTCCACTTTGTGGGTGCGAGTGCTGCCTTGTAGCGGCTTTAGCCTGTTCGTTTTCGAAATCTACAAAGGTGTGTTTAACGTGCAAGAGATATGGCTATCTCTTAACACGGGTCAGCCATTTATCGTCCCCTTCCGACGGACTTTCATCGTTTCCTCAAGACCATACTCACAAATGGTGTCAAGGAAGAGCCGAAAATTCAGTCCCTGAAATTTTCATCACGGAACGAGAATCGAACCAGGAACCTTTGTGTTAGTAGTCCGATGCACTAACCACTACACCACGGCTCTCTTTTACCCGTATTGTGGTTCATGTATTTCCTAACTCGGTGCCAAGCCTTATTCGGTTGGTGACATTCACGACAGAAATGACGGCAATTTGGTTACGTCGATGGAACTTATCTGTCGTCATCTGGCGAAACAGATATACCATAATTGTCAACCAACTCGTAGTGGCGCCCTGAAATTTTCATAAGGATGATTTCAACTTTGACTTTGAACTCTGGTTTAAAACATGTTTGAAGCACCATTTTTTTTTTCAAATGTCTTGTACCAAGTCAGGCATATGGCAGTTGGTATCGAATAATCTGTTTCTTTGTATGTTGGCGTTTGTTTTTGTAGCAGCTCTGTGTTTCTGTTATATCGTTGTGTTCCTCTTATAGTTGATGCGTTTTCCTAGTTTTTGCTTTGTGACCCGGATTTATTTCAGTTACTGTTACTAGTTAATCGATTAATGACTATTGAATAGCGGTATACTAAAGTTGCCTTTATTTCAGAGGAGTTGAGGCTCAATGAAAACCGTCTCCTCCTTTAGTAGTATAGATATGCAGGCGTTTCTATAATGTTGTTACATAGAAATGAAAAGTTTATAGTAGTAAGGTAGTAAGGGTTGTTTTTATGGGTTGTTTTATGCTCATCTCTTTTGTCGTAAAACTTGTTCTCGACCAACCCTCATCATCGATTTCAAGATACGTGATAGAGTAAACTATATCTGTTGAGTCTTTTATTTTCAATTTCAATTGAAAATACGAGTCCAACATTGTCACAAATTTTGCACTATTCAGTGAGATGACATCATCTATATAATGAAAAGTGAAGTTTCAAGATAATGATAGCTTCATTTCAGTCGTCATCAGAAACTCTTGCATGAAGTCATCCTCGTATGAAAAATGAACTAGTCATTCAGGCTATTCAGGAAGTCTAGTTGTAACTAGAATCGTTGCGTATTAATGGTTATTTTTTCTTCAAAATTATTCTTATTTGATGAATTAATGCATGTTAACAATGAACAACGCGATTTAAGCAAACAAGTAGTCAAGTTTTATAATGTGTTTACTAGTTTTTGAAATTCTTTGAAATTTCAACTTTCATCAATTTAATTTCTATTTATTTTGGTCTAAATTTTTAATTCACATTTAATAAATAAAAGGTCTTTTCACTACATCAATATTTATAATGAAGCTACAAATCAAACAATTAGAAAAGTCGAAATATGTTTATTTCAGTCTGGTAGTTACAATGCAGATTGCAATCTCTTAGTTTCACCCCCTTTATTTCAAGCAATAAGATGATTTGCGCACATATTTTTTTACTCTAAATTTTTCAGATTCTTAAGAATCTGTTTATTAAATCTTATATTGACCACATACAATGTTTAAATAGGAAGAAATGCTTAAAAGCTGTTTTTTTCGCAGATGGCGGTATTTTGGGCAACTGTATGAGTTGTTATGGTTTGCTGTTTGATTAGAAGTAGGCATAATTTTAGGAAATTTCATGATGTCAAAAACTTCTTTGATAGTCTTTACAGGGTTTTATTCAGTTTTAATTGATTAGCATTTGCACCAGAAAGAAAAATTTGGGTTTTCACACATTTTGTTAACTTTTACTCGAATTTCAGGAAACATGTGCTCTCTGTCAAAAACATGCTTTAAATATTAAAAAATGCATTTTAATAATGACTGTTAATCTCTCTGCTAAAAGTTTAAATTGTTTGCATGTGTGAATTTAGTATATAAAAGTCATATTATGTAATCAGGCTGAAATCTTAAAAAACGCACTTATTGGTCCTTGGCCTTTGATCTTGATTTGACGGAAATTGCACCGTACGATTTTTTTACGACCGGGCAAAACAGATAGTACAGATGTGTAGCTTTCAAATGATATATAATTTAGCCGTGTGTTAGGTAGGTGCATTAAAAATTGAATTTTATGGTTAAAGTCACTCGCCTAAAAGGCGAATAAGGTTCAAAAAGTAAAATTACAAAAGAAGCGAACTTCAAGGAAAATTTAAAACGGAAAATCCCTTATCAAAAAGCAAAATCAAAAGCTCAAACACATCAAACGAAGAGATAACAACTGTACAGACTTTTTCCTATGTAGAAAATGCAGAATTAAATTTGGATTTATAGCTAGCTAAACTTCTCACATGTATGACAGTTGCATCAAATTCCATTATATTGACAAAACTGTGTGAACAAAACGAACAGACATGATATGTGAAAATGTCAAAACTAGAGGAACAGTCAACATTGTGTTATAATCTTTATCACTTTAAAAGCTAACTAATATGTCAACAAAGAAAAACAAGGCATATAGACAAAACACATTGGCAAAAACGAAAGAGAAAAATTCATCATAGCACAATAACTCAATGACGGGATGTATAAGCACCGAGTCACGTCAAATGGATTTTACAAAAAGTAGAATAAACAGTAAATTTTATTATTTACAAAGACAAATAAAAGAACGCAACAACACGTAATTAAGATGATAGACAATGTCAGTACCTACAATCTATACTTCTAGACTTATTTGTGAAGTTAATTTGAACAATTTATCAAAAAGGTCTTGGTATCTTCCGATGAAATTTTTTAGAAAAAGGAAAAGGTGTTCTTTGCCATAACCCTGGTTAATGAACTTGCTGCTCAAACACTGGTGACGTTTTACAAAGTCTGAGCAGTAGATACAAGCATTGAAATACCGTATTAGTTGGTAAATGCATATCAACGATTTGCTTTTTAAACCTATTGTATCAACAATTGACTTTTTGAACCCTATTTTGTACTGAATTCACTATTAATATATTGTATTAAAGGGGCTGATCCAACAGAGCTTCTGTATATGTTTTAACTGCTCAAGTATCACTATAGAAACTAATTGATGAAACCAGAAAATTCGTGCAATTTTGAATGGTATGAAAGATTTAGCATTTAACATTTTGTATATCTAGAATATATACAGATATCTTTAAGCACATTTGATTACAGATATTAATACATGTGCATATTTTAATATTTGATCACAAAACAACATTCAGAAAATCATATCAATGTTCTTTGACAATTTCATGTCTGAGTTTGTTCAAACATTTATAACAAATCACTGGAACGGAACTTATATGATATCGTCGTCAATCTTGCCACAAATGCGTAGTTTCCAGGTCACATATTTTGTACTATTGACTATTGCGGTTTGTAAAATCCAAACGCACGTGTTAGGCTTAAATGATACAATTATATTCATATGAAGTTCTTTTCTTTTTTCCGTTTAAATATCATGTTTTAAAGATACCTATAATAGATAAAATAAATGCAATTATATTTTATATTGTATTTGAACATATCGATTATTTTCATGGTGAAGTTTAGTATTTTTTAATTACATGAACTACTAAGCAGCAATAGTTCATATTGACGTTTACTATAACAAGAATACGTAAATATCACACAAGTTATGTGCTGAATTGAACGCTCTTTAATTATTCATTCTAACTGCCACTTGAAAAAAATGTATGACTAGTTCAGTATGGTCCTATGATAAACATGCGTAAAAAAGGTATAATTTGCTATTTAGTTCAGATGTATATGTAGTAACAATCAATTCTGACTATGATTGGAAAAAATATATAACTTATTCAGTATGGTCCAACGACGAACCTGCTTCAGGATATTCACTATCCTGTTTCAAAATAACAAGCTATTTTAAAAAATTGTTATAAAATGGTAGTATTTAAATACAAGAACTTTTTTAAAATAAGCAGAACAAATTAATGGGTCAGCATGCTGGTTTATAAGATATAAGCCCTTTAAAATTAGGCTGGAAATACTTTTCTCTAGATTTTTCATACATTAAACAATTAACATGTTTAACAATGGCACATTTTTCTCTTAAAAACTACGAAAAAAAAACAGGATTTTATAAGACTTATGAAACTATATCTAATAAAATTATGAAAATAAAAGTACTAGTTACTGTGCAATTTTTTTAATAGCAGTACATGGATAAAACCAGAGGATTCCGAATATCTGGCAAAAAATCAAAAATTATAGGAGCGAACTTCCTTAAAAGATACATTATGATCTTTGAAAGGTACGATTTAATATTATTCAGATATGTCATGTATGTAATTAGTATAATTAAAGATGTTATTAGACGACATAAGAAAGAAATAGAATTTAAAGTTGATACTATAAGTAAGAAGAGCATAAGATCAGGAACAAACTTTAAAAAAAATATTGATAAGGTTATGCAGCTTCTTGTCAAGATATTTGATGTTATTATAATGGCGGAAAAGGCTGACTAATATATTACCTTTTACTTACAACTGACAACATTTGGGTCTCAAAATCTTTTTATGATATATTTAACATGTGGAGCAAGATCTGCTCACACTTCCAGAGCACCTGAGATCACCCCAAGTTTTTTGGTGGGGTTTGTGTTGCTCAGTCTAGTTTTATATGTTGTGTCTTGTGTACTATTATATATCTGTTTGTCTGTTTATTTTAAAGCCATGGCGTTGTCATATTTATTTGTAATCTATAAGTTTGATTGTCCCTCTGGTATCTTTCGCTCCTCTTTTAAGTCCTCTGCAATATAATGTGAGTGATATGGGGCAAACTATTTTACAAACTAAGTACATCCTGAAGATACTTACGGTCCCTGGCAGATGTAATTACTAATTTCGTTACAGAAATAATCATTCCATTGGAAGCCAGCATATTGTCGCATTTCTAGACAATGTTCACTTCCATCTCTATTACTAGGGTTTCCTGGTTGCCAGTCTGTAAATGTGAAGGTCGTTTGACTGGTAGTCCACATCCATACACCCTCGGTCACAATGTCAGTTCCTCCCAACCAAAACGCTAAAACAAAATGATAGTTTTATTGAACGTTTTCGGAAGCTTCCTTACTATGCAGCATTTGATTATTTGTCATTTTGTAATTTATGGAATTAATTAATTTGGTTCACTGGAACTACTTATGCGGGCAAAATAGTAATCAGATGAGTTTTATAACAAAATAAAATATATGATATCGTAGGTACTACCGTTCGTGAAATACCGAGGCAGTCTATTGCAAATTATGTACTTTCAAGTGATTTGATCCAGCTTGTAAGTATGTACGTATGACTTTTATAATATACTCTGAGATTGACATTGTTTTAAAATACCCTTGATGTCAATCGTTTAATATTCGTCAAAGCAGCTAATTTCATGTGAAGTCATTTGACGTTAGTTGTGTTGGTGTTGCATGTGTTTGCATGCATATACGTCAGTACGTTGAGTAGGGATGGATATTCCAAGGGAGATAATTGCCTTAGTACTAATTAGCATCATTAGATACATGTGCTAACTGATACAATTTATGGTTTACTTTCGTTTGATTACATATGTATGAACATAAAAATAAAGACAGGTGTTTGGAAAATATCAAAAAGAAACAATGACTTTATTACAGTTGTTATCCATTTGTTTGGTGTGTTTGAGCTTTTGATTTTGTCATTTGATTAACGACTCTCTGTTTTGAATTTTCCTCAGAGTTCAGTATTTTTGTGATTTTACTATTTATTATGCAAAAATGCAGGGATCAAGTAAGCGCATGTAATATTGAAATGACGTAATAAATTAGTGTATGGTAAAACAGTAATATACATGATATGAATCAAACGAGTGATATATGCTTCCCTTCTTCGTCCCCTTTACCAGTATCATATGCGGTCTGTCTTTTTATTTGTTCCATACTGTCAGTGAAATGTTTTAACACTCGTCAGATAAAAGTATTTTCTAAAAAACTTTAAAAAAAATAATTTATAATATATGTTGTTTGGTGTTACATACTGTATACATCTGCATCAGCTTTTGTAATCAAAAAATCTCTCTGGTCCGATGATACCACGTCTGCTAGCATACTTCCTTTGGTTTGGCAAAATGACTGAAATAAATCATAAAACACTCTCGTTTCACAGCCCAGAATACAGGACAAAGTATTTAAGCTCATCATAAAAACCAGGATTGAATGTTCATATTTGCGCCAGATGCGCGTTTTGTCTACAAAAGACCCATCAGTGACGCTCGAATAAAAAAAAATAAAAAAAGGCCAACAATGTACAACGTTGAAGAGCATTGAAATTCCTTAAAGTTTTGCCAAATACGGCTAATGTAATCTATTCTTGAGGTAGAAAAGCCTTAGTAATTCAAAAAGTCAAAGTTTTGTTAACAGTTAATTCATATTTATGACCATATCAATGATAATTCATGTCACAAACGCGTCCCAATATTCACTTACACTTTCACTAGAAAGAAAGTAAATTGTACATGTTAAAAATAATATTCATACGCCAAAAAAGCTAACAAAAGTATTTATTTATTGTACCAAGATTGCTGTTTCCCATATGAACATCAGAAGTAAAATATATAATCTACAATATTAAATAAGAGTGATTAATTGCAATCTGATACTAGATAATAAAAACAACAGCCGAAGCGATTTGATGGATATAACAGAGAAAATATCACATAATAACAAATGATAATAGTACCAAGTTAAGATTTATTATTAGAAAAATGTGCAATTTACACTTAAAGACTCGTGTTTACCTGAATATTAACATGATATTGGCTTGTTATTTAAACTCTCAAAAATCCCATTATATCAAACCTACAAGCATAATTTTTTACGTTTTACGTTACACAGTAGATTTGGGTCTATCAAATATAGGTTTAAGAGTTTAAGACTTTTATTGTTTTGATCTTAAAAAATATGATTTATTTCATTCCCGCCAAAAATAAAACGTAAGGATGAAAAACGTTTCCTGATTTAAAAAATATCTACCAGTGATTTCTTCATAAAAATTTAAGAGGAAAGTGCCATGTGTACTCTGGAAAATAAAGCCAAAAAAATTTTATGTCACCGACCTTTCAAAAAAGTTATGAGTAACTTTCATGTTTTTTTCTCGTTCGTTTTGAAGAAAAGAGTTGTCTTTCTTCAGAACATTGAATCTGACGTCATAGTACAAGTTTTCCTTGCTGGCGCACTATTTGAAAAAAATCGCAAATTGCACGTTTGAAACCCTCATTTAAATGATCAAGAATAACAACTATATTCACCTACTTTATTGTCCGATAATACAAGAGATCACATGTATTTATCAGTAATCTCATGATGTTTTTGCCGCACAAAATTATCCTTCAGAAACACCATCCGTCGGAATGAAAAATTGTTCGAAATAACATTTACGCCGCTTTAGAAGGCAAAGTGTGTTTGTCCTCTCCCTTTCATAAGCAAAATCATTGCAAATAAAATGAGAAATGAAAGATGACACTGGCTAACTTACAGACTATTTGACTATATTAGCCAAGTTGTGTGGGTTTTTTTGTCGCGTCAATTTCAGAAGTTTTCCCTAACGCACTCCTGCATCACTGTTGACAGACGGACAGATATAAGCACGGACGGAATTCTTTATACCAGTATGTGTCCCGACTAAGACGAGCGTATACAAATTATTCCATCTAGTTTATGGATTCATTATTTCTGAATATTTAAAATATAAGAAACTAAAATTATAGGTATAACATTGAGGTTTTGGATTCTAAAACGTTATACATGCATTCATTTAATAAAATTAACGGTATCAATTTTCTTGCACCAGATGCGCATTTCGACAATACATGTCTCTTCAGTGATGCTCGTGACCTATATTTAACCTAACTATCATAAAATACGATCCCCGTTATTACTACCTCATGTGTTTTGAATAAATGAGACAGTAAATACAAAATACAAACAAGTTTTTAATTCCAAAATTAATTTAGAATATAAGAAATAATTTTCCGTTAAAAACTATAAAGTATTTGTCAAAACAGAATGAAATATTATGAATCTAAATTGCTCATTTTGAAAATTTTAATTTAGTTTTAAAAACAAAGACAAGGTTGTGTGTTGTATGTATAGATTGCCGGCATTGGAAATCGTAATTTGTTTTTAATCTTTCCGGTCATTGTAGCTTTTTGAAAGTGAGAAATTTTATGGTGGATCTTATTCTTGAAGCAATTGTTTTTGTCATAGTTAAATTTACAACAAGTAAAGTTGTAAATTTAAATTCATATTCACCGAGTATTAATTTCTTAAATGTTTTGCCTTACGCTTAAGTGAGATCAGGCGAAATCTTTATCATTTCTCCTTAAGACAATTTGAAATGAAACAAATGACAAAAAACAATGAACCTTTATCATTTTTATTTTAACTATAAGATTTTGTCAATTAAGCAGTATAAATAAAATTTAACTTCATTACAAGATCAGACATTATTAAACGAGAATCATCCAGAAATAAGCTTAATCTCAACATGCATTCATTGCCAGTTTATCGAAACTTCTACAAAGAATTGTTTATCGGCCTAACCTTCTGAAAACCCAACTTTGAAAATCATATAAGTTCAAATTTTAAGCGTAAGCCATTATAATTTACCAGTGTAAAGTTACACTGGCATACGAGATTTGCGCAGATTTAAAAAAAAATCGATCTTTAATTTGCGCCGATTTAATTCTTTCATTAGCTCCTATCTTATTTCTTTATCAATATCGCCGATATTATATTTGTTATACGAGTAAATACATGTACATGTAGTAAACCTAGAATGTATATTGGTAATATATGGACATAAACAGTATTCCCTTATGTTTAAGATAATTTTGGTCATATTGTTCGAGAACTTCGTTTTGACACGAGAAAGAAAAGATGGACTTCGTTATTAGCCATGGCAAGTACAACAAATATGAAAAAGATTAAATGGCTGTCAAGAAAGGAATATATCTGATACTCGACAAGAACAGATAATAATTCATTGTATTACGTTTATATGGATTTTATTGTGGTGCTTTGAGATGTTGTAAATAGAATTTTACTCCGTGATTTTAGTGGATGTAAACAGAGTGCACAAATATCTGTCAAATTGACTTATCCGGCTCGAAATTCTACTCTCATCTCCCCTTTGTGAGCAGGGGACAACAGTTATTTACATGTTATAATTGACAATTCATAACATATGTATGCATGGCTAACGGAAGAAGTTTATAACGTGACTCTGTACTTTAAAAGATCCCGTCAGTATGATATTGTTCTATAATATGTCATTATGATATATTTCTATTATGAATTACAATATACGTTGAATCACAAACGTCAAAATCATTCAATCGCGTAGTGGTATTAACTATTTTTGGATTCTTATAAATTCTAATATATAACTTTTGGACTAGTTTAAATCTCGGTCTATTTCTTACATTTATTCTTACATACTTTTGATTTTTTAACCCTGTATGCTAACATTCCCATGAAAATTTTAAAATTGTTTGTATGCACATTGAATGACAAATTTATGTGACGTATAAAATTTTCTGACGTCAGACACTCAATAAATGTGTTCGTAGATAGTAGATGTTTTTGTGTTCTGTTAAATTGTTCCTTTTAAAATTGTTAAACGATGATGACTGATGTAACTATATTTTGACTATTATATTTATTATGTCTGTTTATTTAACGCATCAATGTAAAAATATCGGAAATTGATGAGACTGTCATTAAAGTGAGAGGGTTAGCGCTATAGAACCAGGTTTAATCCACCATTTTCTACATTTGAAAATGCCTGTACCAAGTCAGGAATATGACAGTTTTTGTCCATTCGTTTTTGATGCGTTTTGTTATTTGATTTTGCCATGTGATTATGGACTTTCCCAATTGATCTTCCTCTAAATTCAGTATTTTTGTGATTTTACTTTTTATTTGATAAATAAAAAAATTAACTTTCACCTATAATTTACCTGTACACAAATGAACGACAAAATCGGCGCAAGTGAAAGAAAAAAGTGAAATGCAGATCGGCTCAAATGCAAGAAACCGAGTTCAAAATTTATATTTTATTATTTTTATTAGAACGAAGGTTATAGATAGTGTAAGTGTCCATTTGTGTTTAATTTCTACTAGATATCAGCGCGACGCTTAAGGTGGTATGGGAGTCTGAAATAAAAATGATAGAATTTGTTCATACTTTTCCAAAACGTTGTATCTATTGATACATGTTGAAAAATATAATAAAAATGATAGGTCACCGCGCATTTTCTCAAGCTACAGGACGGGACAAAATGACACATTTTGTATGGATTGTACAGGAAAAAAACACCATTTTGTGATTAGAAACTAAACAAAATGATAGAATTGTTAAATACTTCAGGAAAAAATAGCTTTCAGACACTGCTTTGAGAATATCAAAAGAAAAGATAGGGTCACCGTACGTTTTTTCCGGCTAAAATACAAAATAGGAAAATTCCATACAGAATCCTTCAGAAAATGCACATTTTTAAAGTTACCGCCCCTTAAAATTCCAATTTAAAAAAATAAATAAAAACAACCAAAAATAATTAACATTTGCAAAAATATCAATATTTAGAAGTTATATTCTTATAAATTGGTACTTTTAAATGAAAATGTACATTAAACATCTGCATTCCTGCATCAAATTTTGCTAACTTGATGGAAAATCTGATCCTTTGATTCTCTGTTTTTTACAATCCAAGATGGAGGAATACACCCATACCACCTTAATTCCACTATTCTTGGAAGACGTATTTTTAAACGTACACCATGTTCGAGTCCGTGAAAAACGCAAAATAGGACGTTATAATTTGACGTTTTTTCATGGCTAGAAACAACGTCATAGAGCTTTTATGTCACTACCAAGTTGCGTTAGTTGATGCGCATAAACAATAGGTTGTTTGGTCTTAAAGTCACCCCTTGATTCCATGCTGTTGGGTTCTGGCTCTGTGTTTGCGGCTCCATATATGGTGCTAGTGATTTTTTTACAAGATGTTATCTAACTTCAAATCAAGCAAAGATTTTTGACACCTATTTAATTTTTGACATTTGAAGGCATAATAAGTGTCTATAAATTATTTTAATATTTCATTAAAGGGAACATCTCAATCCAAAACTATATCATTGAAAGCATATTCAATACGAATACGTCAAGAATTCATATCAAAGTATGTTTTAGATGCTCTCAAAAATACAATAATGGTTCAGTTCGTTTTATATTATGTATGATATGCCAATAATACTCGTATAGGGGGTTATTTTAGCGGAGTGTTCATTTTTGCTTATTTTCGCAGATAGAACAAAATTGCCAAAATACATTACGCCAAATTAAAAGTACACAAGTCATGCAATGTTATTGATAAAAGTTTTGAATCCGCAAAAATAATAACCGCCAAAATATTTTGAGCACCTAATGCTATGAAAATTACGAAATGTTATACCCGCGAAAATAACCCACTATACGTTAGTATATTGCAAACCTTTGCATCTGTCCAGTTCTTCTTATCCTCACTAAAATAGTAGCAGTAGTATTTGAATACCTTCCATCCTTTTGAACAAGCTAAAAATAGATATTAAACAAGAATATTGTATATAAATATAAATATGCACCAATGTCCAATGTTTGGCTGTCAACATCTTCTTATTCTTAAGTTAAGAATGTATCACACTAAACTAAAAGATAAGTCTTCCAGAAACTCCTTTGAAGTGTCCCTATCTAGACCAAACACAAAGGAAATTAATTGTAGTTTGAAGTCATATGCATAGTGAAAAAAAATTTCAATACAAAGCTATGTCAATATAAGATCGTTTCAAAATTTCAAATATAGAAAGCAGTTATCTTTACCTTTCAATTGGTTGTCTTTTTAAATCTTTTTGGGGTTCCATCTTTATTTTAAAGAAGAAAAACAGAACATAAATGCATGTACCTTTTTCTGGTTCATATATTCGCCATTTCGAATCTGTTAGCATTTTCAATTGCCCGCCGTAAATATCAGTTGAATGAATCAAACAGATCTCATTAACAACATTATAACTATAAAATGTACATGGACTTATTTCTTTGCATTTAACTGCACATTCGGTAGGTGATCGTGCAGACATATTCCATTTGTACATCTCATAAAAGTTCTTATCATGTCTTAAATTATATCGTTTTGTATTTCCTGTTGACAAAAATACAATATTTAAAACATTGAACAAAAAAGAGATATTAATATCCATGGTAAAACAAATGTCTGATCCTATGCAGTCAGTCCTAGCTCACTTTTGAAATATTAAAAATTGCCCGCCGTAAATATCAGTTGAATGAATCAAACAGATCTCATTAACAACATTATAACTATAAAATGTACATGGACTTATTTCTTTGCATTTAACTGCACATTCGGTAGGTGATCGTGCAGACATAAACAGACACGGGATAGGTGTCAAGGAGACAATAACCAAGTAAAGTGCAGAAACAAGCTCAATGCCTTCAAATAGGTCTTCAACACAGCGATAAATACCGAGCCAGGAGGCGGGCTTATGATTATGTCAAAGCTTCGAAACAGTGGGGGCTTTTTAATTTTCAGTCAGTACTATTATAATAAATACTTTAAAATACGTTAAATTAATTTCCTGATGAATGGCATGAATAATTTAAATCAAATTAACTAATTAAAGTAAGTTCAAAGAAAAATTATGCGTATTACAGGCATTTAATTTATGTATGATATGATTTAGAATAACATGTTCATTCTAAAGGACAGAAGCTCTTTTAAAAATTAAAAATTAAACAAATACTTTTGATAACTCACAAGGAACGGCATCTCATTTTCAAAATTAGAATATTTATATAACTATTTAAATTAATTGTATTCCTCAAAATAGAAAAATATTATCCTAGTCAGTCACACATTTATCAACGACGAAAAGCTCTTCATATGCACATGGTCATGTTTTATGTTCATTCGGGAAAGAAGTAGGCCTTTTCCCGATTGTAACATTTTGTGCGGACTCACATGTTTGTTGGTGTTATTATAACAGGAGACACTACTCACACAAGGTTTTTCGACGCACCTTATCAGTAAAATTACATATGATCTCTCTCCATTGTGAGTTCCGACGATTCCCTATGTTTTTGTTTGTCTCATTTAATGGTCTCTGAGACGTCTGAATCAATGGACGAGATTTGAACAGCAGACACTAATTGTCACCTTAATTATAATGTATTGAACTTCCTTCATGTCAATCTTAAAATAAAAGCGTGCGTTTCATCAAATACAACGGTCTAGTATCATCCTACAATTTGCCATCCCATTGAATAGTGGTCTGGACTATTTATTTTTGTCCTTGCAGTCATAAGAATTTCGATCACCATTATCGTTCTCAGACGTAGAATTCCGCCTATCATAATAATAGATTTCTTATTTCAAGCACATATTGTTTTTTCTCTGAGTTCTGCGTATAGTTTTATGACCAAAAACCCTGGGGTACTATCCGCAAAGAATATAGTGATTCAGCACGATGACAGTAATAACAAAAATACTGAACTCCAAGGTAAATTGAAAGAGAAGGGAGCCCAAAAAATAAATTAAAAATTTAACGATAATCGAAATAAATCAAGGGAACGACTGACTAAATAGCTGTCAAATTCCTAATTTGGTTCATGCATTCGCCAACAAAAAAACGGTGGGTTAAATCTGGTTCTATAGCTAGCTAAACCTTCAACTTATGTGACAGTATATGATATATCTGGAGTGATTTTTTCAAAACTTAAGTTGCAACTCGTTTTAACGCTTTCCTACAAATCATCTTTTTGATTTAGCAGATTATGTGGTATATTTACAACGTTTTAATGAAGTCGTTTCAGTGACTCATGTTGTATGCAACTGTTCTATGATTTGATACGTTACCTAGACTCAACAAATATAGCAAATGGAAAGTCCAAATAAATATGAAGTTGAGGAGCATTAGGAATTATTTTTCGGAAAGTTTTGCCAATTACAGCAAATAATATAGCAATATAGGTTGTTGATAGATGGTGAAAGCGAAGAAAAAACTTCTACAATAATTATTGTGAAATCTGGTGTTATCAAAATGAATTTTAAAATGTGCCAATAAACAGCCTTTCTATGTTAAAACTATATGACACCAACATCAATCATGTCTGTTAATGATAACACTGTCTAAAATGGATTGGTTCAATTTGAATTACTATTTGTGCTAAACTCAAGACAATGTGTGAATAATTTTATCATAGACTAATAATGGCCGCTTGGATTTCTATTTTATCAATACATCAAATTCTAATTGAAGGCTGACATACGCTTCATTTGAAATAATTTGAAGGTCACAAACTCAAAAATGTCAAAGCAATAAGAGTCTAGGTCAATAGGATGGACTTAATTTGATACATTCTACTTGTTATTTGTAGATTATGTAGACGGATAATCAATAAAATGTTGTTAAATTTTCAATAATACAGCAATGGAAATATAAAGCAAGGTTGCAATATATAATAGATGAACATGTAATAGGGGGAAATTGATACATCACTATTCAACGCCAATTGGTGTTATGTTTGAAATTAAGTTTTTTGTAACTAATATAGTCTGTTTATAGAACAAACCCATCCACTTGTAATGTAGTCTTTATTTTCATTTTGTATTGCCAATTTCTGATCTATTACAATTGATTCTATCAAGATAAGTTTGATTTACTAAACTTGAGGATGTTCGCTTCTCTGTTTCAAAATAACACTTTTTTTTAAAAAAATCTATAAAATTCAACATTAGCGCCTTCATTCTTTAGAAAATAATGAAGAAAAAAATAACGAGGATATAATGACATTTTTAAATATCACTAAATAACTGTATGTGCATTCGTTCCCAGTACTTAAAATTCATAGTCCTTTATGGGTTGATTTAACATACATAAATGAAATACAAAATAAGAAAGCAATTAATGAGGTTGTTAAATTTAATATATTTGTTGTGCTTTTTTGTTATATATCTGTTTGTTTTATTGTGATTAAGATTATATCACAATGTTGATTGATATACCCCTAATATTTGACGCGTGAAACAGTACTGTAATAAAAACAAAACGTTAACAGAACTTTACGAGAAGACTTTGGAAAGTTAATGGTGCTTAACATTTTTATTTAATCGATTGTTTTCTGCATGTTTACTCGAATGTGACGTTTTGTTTTGTTTGCATTCGCATGACTGTTGATTCCCGTATCAACGTGCCGTTCTTTCTCTCAAGACATCTAAGACGTTCCTGCAATTCTCTTATTTTCTATTGTTTATCTTGATTTGTCCTCTAGAACGATTTCAATGATTGGAACATCGGTAAAAAAACAGGTGATGGCTTCATTTATACTGAGAAAAATATTGACTATACAAATTAGGAAATACGGAAGAACAGTCCGTATATCACTAAAAAATCACATGGCTGAAGGAGAATAAGTTAAATTATTTGTTTAACATCTGATTTAGTCATCATGAGACTTTTTTGACCATTTTTTTAATGAATACACTATAAGATTGTTGTTTCAAAGTGTCTGGACCAACAAAACAATATCTATTTTGAATTTGAATTATTTAGAAAGTTTGTGTTATGCCAGACCTTCCGTTGATGTTTTTTACTGTTTAATGATTAGTAAATAGTTATCAAATGTAACAGTTATATAATTAAGTACGTCAGACGCGATTTTAGTCTACATAAAACTCATCAGTGACGCTCTGATCAAAATAGTTAGAAAGCCAAACAAGTACAAGGTTGAAGAACATAAATGACCCAAATTTCCAGAAAGAAGGAATTTGTGAAACAAAATTTTCAAACAATTTTTAATTGTATGAAATATTTAACATTAAAAATTTTGTAAATCTAGATTATATACAGTTCTGTTTAAGAGCATTTCATTAAAGATATGAAAAAAGGTACACATTTGACAATTCTTCACAAAATGACATTCATAGAAATTATATCAATTCTAATCCAACTTGGGGTTTGAGTTCGTTCAAACATTCATAACAAATGACTGGAGCTGAACATCAGTACTTTCGTCGTGAAATTTGTCACAAATGCGTTTTTCTTCTTGTTCATTTATTTTAAACAAGTGCAGTTTGTAAAACCATTTGGCATGTATAAAGCTAAAATGATACAATTATATGATGATGAAGTCCTTTCTTTTGTTCGTTTGAATATTCTGTTCAACTGTTTAGAGATACCTATAATAGATATAACGCTATTATATTTCTATCTTGTATTTAAACACTTTTTATGGCAACATTTATTATTTCTTGATTGCACAAACAAAACAAAGCAGAAGACTTTATGCATACGTTTACTTTTACTGCAACACATACATAACAAGAGGGGCGAAAGATACCAGAGAGACATTCAAACTCATAGATCGAAATTAAACTGACAACGCAATAGATAAAAAGTAAAAAGACAGACAAACAATAGTACACACGACACATTAAAGAAACAACAAAAGACTAAGCAACACGAACCCCACCAAAAACTCGGGGTGATATCATTTGCCGCAGAAGAGTAAACAGCTCATGCTCCACATGTGTCACCCGTCGTGTTGATCAGCATACCAATAATATGCTGAAATGTACGTTTCGTCTCTGTAACAATTAATGCTGACTAACATTTGAAAACAATTTATAACTTATTCAGTATAACCCTTTGATGATCATAATCGTCGAAGGCTTACGATGGCCGCGTGGTTTAAGTAGTCATACTCTAGCAACACTGAGGTTGTGAGTTTGAATCCTGCAAGTATCAGGTACGTTAGACTCTAATATTAATTGACTTTGATTGTTAATTTTCCTACCGAAGGTCTGTGATTTTCTTCGAGTGCTCCGGCTTCCTTCACCAATACAAACTGACAGCCGCGAGCTAGCACATTAGTGTTGAAAGTGGCATTAATGACCAGATAATCAATCAATTGAAAGGTATAATTTGCTGTCAACGAAATATAGTTACAAAATATCAACTTTGACTCGTTGTTAAAACATTAAAATTTCAAAAAAACGTGAACTACACACATTATAGGAAATATTTCATTGGATATATAGCATTTAGACAAACACTAATTAAATCAATTTAATTAATTGTTATCATTGAGAAGCTTAATATTTCCTTAACAATAGAACATGATTAAAACGTTCAGTACAGTTTTACAGAGTTCTTCCTTTAGCGTTATGTACCACTTTTAAAAGAATACTCGATGTTAGTTTTTTGGTGGGTTTCGTGTTGTTTATTCTTTAGTTTTCTATGTTGTGTCTTGTGTACTATTGTTTGTCTGTTTGTCTTTTTCATTTTTAGCCATGGCGTTGTCAGTTTATTTTCGATTTATGAGTTTGACTGTCCCTTTGGTATCTTTCGTCCCTCTTTGAATCGATAAAACAATGCACCTACTAAGAGGATTTTAGAGAACCAATGAAATATCATTATCAAGTTGATGACGTCTAATAAAGTATTTTTTTTTACCGCTGATAAACATCTTTAGAAAATAAAGATTTTTTTATAAAATTAAATATTCTATTCATTCAGTTATATCCAATGATATTCTTTTAAGCCATGATATGAAGGAGTCATTAAAATATTTCATAAGTTAACACACCACGAATGCATACGTTTGTGTAAGATTCACTATGGAGATTGCACTTCAATTGTCATTTTTGCCAGTATTTTTAATTATATTTTCCACTGGAAGCACAACACGGTTTTCATTGACACATGATCAAAGATATTTAGAGACATTCCTAAACAATATTTCAGTTCTATCAACCATTGAATGTGCTATACAGTGCCATGAAACTAGTTTGTGTACCGGTTTTAGTTACACCAATATTGGTGAGATTTGCTTGATCCATTCAACTGATATTAACACATCGCAGATGTCGATGCAAACAGATTCAAATTGGGGAATATATGAACCAGGTAAATGAATTATGTATGTGTGCTCACAAATGATTACTGTATATTTTTTAAACAATTTATTAACATTATATTTCGATACAATGACCATTTTGAAAGGTAAATTACGTTTGAATTTCAATACGTTTGTTTTATATTGTTCTCTTTAGTAAAGTTAAATAATTAAAAATTATTTTAGAGGACGATGGACAACTTTATAATGCTTTTTCATGGCAGTCAGATTATTTAGTGACTACGTACGTGTTCAAACAATGCAATGACTGACACAAAACTAGATTGTAAAAAAAGCTAAAAATTTTAGTAAATTTCTGAAAAAGTTAGAGAACATAATTTGTGTGTAGCAGGTAAGCTAGAACACAACTTCGTCTAACCCAAATCTATTAAAAGCTATATATTTTTAATTTCTAGAACGAGGCATAACTACTATAGCAACCTATTAACAATTACCAACACCATTATTTTTCCGTAAAAGGTTAGATAAGTTTATCATTAGATTTCATTTAAGATACTTTCAAACATTCGTCTAAACTTTTGAAGGATAAACAATAAACATAAAATCTGTATTGATCAGACCTAGGGTTAAGAATAGACTAAAGTATAGCCATTATTTCTGAAATATATTTTTGCTCTATCGATTAAAGTGTTTCGGCTAAAATGATACTCTCGTTTTCATGGTCAGCAAACTACCGTTTGAATTAACTGCGACGTAATAGTAAGGCAATTTAACTGCCAACGTCATAACTTGCGTATTAATTTGTTGTTCGAACTTTTTAATTGTAAATTCATACTTATAAAATGGTAATAGACTTTTTCTAATTCTTGCATGATTTATCTTTTTCCTGAGATGTTGATTACTTTTATTTAATCAACGTGTGGTTCATTTGTTCTTCATTGGTAAAAATTTGATTATGACGTCGGATGTTATTACCTTCCTCTAAATTTCTTATTGTGACGGCATGAAAAAAAGCGACCATGTCTGATAACGTCACACAGAAAGAACACATTTTGTTGAGATCCTTTGAAAAGAGGGAATAAACTTGCTTACATCTTGTTTAAAAAATGTTAGAGGAATAGATTCCATCGTCAAATCTTGTGTAACACAATAATTATGAACTCTCGACAGTTGAATTTTTAATGCCTAAAACGTTTGGCGAGCCTCGCGTTTTAAATTTGAAAATTAAACTAGATCGAGTGGATAAATTTCGAATCACACTCGATGCAGTGGTAGAAGATATATTCATGCAATATATAACTTATATGTCATATGTGAAGCAGAACCTGGTTACCCTTCAAGGACACCCGAGGTCATCATATGTTTTGGTGGCGGTTTCCGCTCCCAAATCTTTGTTTTCTTTGTTTTGTTTTGTTTACTGGTGTTCATCTATACTATTTAACGAGAAGACCTCATTATGTGTGTCGCTTCTCTTCCTTCCACAATAAATTAATCATCATGCCTCTGTGTTCTTTAGGTAACCTGCATAGTCGCATTAGTCATCCATTCTTATGATTATTCAGATTAAGTTATTTTGGGAGAAAAACGACAAAATAGATGTCCGGATATTGTTTCCGTTATCAAACTGAATTTTAGTCATAGATAAGACTTCCGGTTTTAAACATGCACAAGAACCACCAATTGTATGATAGATTACAAAAATGAAAAATAAATCAGCCAATCAGAGCGTTCTCTATATCATGGTTTTTAAATCACAAGAACCACAAATATTATACCTCCTTAGAGACAATTATGTTTTCGCGTTTATCCAACTGTAAACTACAATATTATACTACTATAATATACAGAGATTCTCTGTATTCTGTCTACTTTTTTCTGAAATATTTACTATCTAAGGAGCCATACCAGTTGCATATATATTGAAATAAGTAAAACATGTGGAAACAAGAATGTGTCCATAGTATACGGATGCCTCATCGACACTATCATTTACTATGTTTAGTGGACCGTGAAATGGGGTAAAATCTCTGATTTGGCATTAAAATTAGAAAGATCATATTATAGGGAACATATTTACTAAGTTTCGAGTTGGTTGGACTTCAACTTCATCAAAAACTACCTCGACAAAAACTTTAACCTGAAGCGGTACAGACGGACGGACGGACGAATAGACTAGAAAACATAATTCCCATAAATGGGTCATAACAATTATTGTTGAAAATGAAAACTTTAACCTAAAGCCGGACAGAAGGACGTACAAACAAACAAACGGACGAACAGACTAGAAAACATAATTCCCATAAATGAGCAATACACTTTTATTGTTGAAAGTGAAAGTAGTGATTTGGCCAAAATGAAAGTAGGGTAGAGATTAGAGGGAGGCAGGACTTATTTGGGACGTCGGGATCGGGTGTTTTAAAGCTTGGGATTTCGGGATTGATCTTAACGGGATGCAGGATGTTTTTTGTTTTTTTTTCGGGATGTCGGGATATGAATTTCGTTAAAATACGCACCTCGGGATTTCATGTTTTTAAGCCAGGGATTTTGGGATCAAGGCCCCTCAGACCACCCCTCAAATGAACCTTAGTCATTTATACGAGATTTAAATCCTACTATTGGCATGATAATAGGGCTCGCAAAAGGAAAAGTACTGATGGATTGTCCTAGAAGCACATTTTATTAGAATACTAATGGTTTATAAGCAGTTTCATTTATTTCATGTTTGAAGAGGTGCAAATTTTTAATTTAATTTGACTTTTACCTAAAATGCATTGTAGCAAAGGGGAAGAATAATTGTGGTATAAGGCCAGAAACACGAAAAATAATTGAATTTAACAGAAAGGAAACACATAACGGACTTTGGAAAAACGGGAGAGGGCTTTGATACCTTAAATGAAATTCTCCAGTCATAACATCTTTGACAAAAATTCATCCTACAACAGTTTACAAGCTGTATATGCCCGCGATTTCGCGGGTGTGTTGTAGTATATATATATAAAAAAGAAGATGTGATATGATTGCCAATGAGACAACTCTCCACCAGAGACCAAAGTAACACAGAAATTAACATCATCGTATGGCCTTCAACAATGATCAAAGCCAATTCCGCATAGTCAGTTATGAAAGGCCCCGAAATGACAATGGAAAACAATTCATGGTGTTCATGTTGTTTTTTAACTTTATTGTTTTTCCTTTTGTTTTTGCCTTTGCATTGTTAGTTCGGTTTCTTCGTATGAGTAAAATTATACATTTGGTGTCTACCGCTGTATAGTGAACTATATTTGTTAATATAGGTGTCATTTGATCTCTTGTGGAGAGTTGTATCTTCTTCAGTCATACCACATCTCCTTTTATATATCATAATACATTATCTGTTAGTTTCATCATAAAATATCACCTAAAGTCAAAGTCGATCTTTACCTTTATCTTTATAGGGATATCGGCATAAAGTTAAGGATAGAAAATTAATTTATTTTCAATTTTTTTTTATTTTCTTTTGAAACGTACACCTATGAAATAACTCTAGTTCCCGTGGGAATCAAAGTATTGACAAATTATGAGCAGTTAAAGAATTGAAAATGCTAATCCAATTATGAGTAACCTGTATAAGTCGTTAATGAATATTTGATATTTTTTGCTTCAATTATTCGGATTAATGTATAAACATTATCTTCTTATCTGAACAAAGAAATGAAATTTATTCGTAAGTATTCTTATCTTAAGAAATATACTTGGATAATTAAATGCTTCTTTTTGAAAGCTTTGTGCAATGGGAATTATGATAACCTTGAACGATGGGAACTAACAAATGTTGAATATAAAAAACTTATCTGACAAAACGTGAGAAAAACAACCCCAAAACAACGGAAAATAGAAAAAAAATTAAAAAATACTTAAAAGGCTTTAAATTCATGTCATTCTGGTCATTCAGGGAGATTGACGTGTTTCATTAGCTTGCACGAAAGAAAAATATAGACCAAGGCAAACTTTGCAAAGTAAGTGACACTTCCTGAAATCACTAAAAACCATAAACTTAAGGTGAAATATCACCAAATCATTATACGTCACATCCGGTTGCAAATGAAAAAGGGTAACAAAAATATTATTCCATTAAATTTGACAGTTGTAGGAAATAAATCCTACAATGCATTGCAGTAAAATATTTCTCGGTCATAAACATATATATATCAGATCTTTCAAATCACCCCTATTATTATTTTTAATTCTATAGAATCGTTTTGAAACTTGAGGCTACATGATTACTAAAGCTTTTACACAGGTAGAAAAAAAGATTAAAATTTGGTTGGTTTATTTTGAGTCATGATTATTTTCTTATATGCAATTGACTGTTATATTAAATGTTGTCTTTAGTACTGGACAGGATAAAGCTTTACTCGTGCCAAGTATTTCTTTAATTGAAACAAAGATAAATTCTGAACATTTTTTTAAAAAGTGAAAATTTACCAAAGACTAACAGTGAAAAATCAATGGCGGTATTACATTATTTCAGAAACAAATCTTGAATAATTAATACATAATTGTGCAAGTTTTTCTAAAAAACATAATTTAATGCGTAATTCTTGTTTTTAAGCATGTCCAAATGACTGGGACTTATTTCAAAGGTTTTGTTACTACTTTAGCGTGGATTGGAGAAATTGGACCGGTTCTAAGGTTAGTAAAATACTTTTATAGAAATTAAATTTTAATAATGAAAATTCTGGCAAGCTTACTGTGGGTTAATCAATATATCAAGCAACGATGGAAATCTGATAAAGTTATTAATGAAACTATCAACTTTAATTTTACACTAATGGAAAATTTAGAAATAATATCCATTTTTTAGAAATTTTTTACGCATATTAGGTATTTTCCTGTTAACGTTTTAGTAAAGTTTACTACACTTCTATCAATAGCAGAATAAATGAATAAATAGTGCGAGATATAAACAGTGCCGAAGGAAACAGTAAAGATAATATTTGTTTCTGCATTAACAGGTCTGAAATCACATATTCTATAATTTATTACAGACATCGTGCCACAGTCAAGACAGTATGATGGCAGAAGTAGTCTCAATAGAACAGTTAGACTTTTTGACTGCAAAAGCTATGGAATATGGATCGAGTATGTTAATCGCGAAATACTAGTAACACACAACACAAAAATTTTGAACTCTTGAAATTTCAAAACGGAAAGTCCATAATCAATTGGCAAACTCGTTTCGGGACCTTTTATAGTTGACTATTGGGTTTTCTCATTGTTGAAGGCCGTACGGTGACATATAGTGGTTAATTTCTGCGTCATTTGATCTCTTATGGAGAGTTGTCTCATTGGCAATCATATCATATTTCCTTTTTTATATCAACAGTTCAAACATATTAAACGAATGATCAACAGGTGTACAGAATAAGCCCTGTATTACTGACTTGGTACAGGTATTTTCGTATGCAGATAGTTAACAACAGATAGTAAACCAAGTAAATGGTCAAAAAAGTTATTCAACGAGTATGACACACTACTGATGTAGATACTGAAGTTGCCATTTCGATACAAATTATCTTCAAGTTGATTAAAACTGTATCTACCATCCTCATAGTGTTTCCTGCAGTATTATAGAACTCTTATATTTTAGTCAAAAAAATGCATACCTCTAGTGTTTCAACTTTCATTCATTTTGAAAACTCATAAGATTTATGTTTCGCTTTCGGTTATTTACTTTTACTGACTTTCAACTATACATGTCATGAATAATAGTCAACAATACATGTCATGAATAATACTTAAGTTTCATTAATGAGTAGTGATTATAAGTATTTTCTGAAAAGTTTGGAGTATTGCATAGAAGATAGAAGAGAGATCCCAAAGGGACATTCAGACTTATAAATTGAAAGGAACTGACAATTTTGTTGTTTTCAATAATGATGATCACCAACACATGTTTTAGCTGTTTGGACTCATCAAGAATAATGGCCTTTTATAAAATCCTTATCAATAGCGAAACTAAAAGACTTCCAAGATACAAACGCGATAATCAATATTCAACCGGTGTGAGACTTGAAACAATCGACATCTCTGTTGTTTTTTAGAAGACAAACACAACAAAAACAAAAGATCAAATATACCAACTACTGGAATACAAAAATGTTTTTTTTTCTATTTTACAAAATAAATAACTCTCAATTCGTTCACTTTAGAGTTAAATTCGTTTTGTTTTAGAATTCTATTTTTTGGGAGGATCTGACATTTTGACTGAAGGAAAATGGATATGGACAACCAGTCAAACGAATTTTACAGTGACAAACTGGATACCAGGCAGCCCAAATAATGATGACGGAAACGAACATTGCCTAACAATGCGCAAAGATGCTGGTTATCAATGGAATGATTTCAAATGCCATAGGATAGCTCCTTGTATCTGTCAAAGACCGTAAGTATCTAGAAGCAAACTTATGTTAAAACTAAGGATTACTGTGCATTCATCTATTTTCGTGGACAGATTAAAACATTTTTCGTGGATATTTGTTTTCGATGTTTTGCCAATCTCTGCATACAGATCATATTGAAAATATTGAAAAAAACACACACAGAAACGAACTATGATATAACAATGGCCATATTCCTGACTTGGTACAGGACATTTTTACAGAGGAAAATGGTGGGTTGAACCTGGTTTCTCTGTAAACTATGCAAATCATTCAAAGTCAATGAACCATGATTAGAAGTGCAGAGCCAAACGAATTCCATGAAAATGAGAACTGCCAGTGCATGTAAAACTGCAACTCAAATATTATTGACATAATATAAGTGCTTTCCTTATAACTAACCCAAATAAACACTCGAACAAGATTTCAACATTTTTAAAAATTGCGTTACTTTAACAGGTCAACATCAGTGAAAGGATCTACTGCGTATGCGTTGCTGTAGACAATATGAGAACACGGTGACATCATGATAGTTTCTCATTTTTTTACTCTTTTTTTCCAGATTGATTTAAGGCTGGTAAAAGGACTTGATATTCAAAACAAAGGAGGGAATCAGCATATGAATGTATGATTGAATTTATGCTAATTCAATACATATTGAAAATTTTGTTCAGAAATATTCAGTTTATTTAATGAAAACCAATATCAGGATTATAGAATTAAAGCATAAATAGTATGGCTTAACTTTGTTTTGCGTTTTTCAATCTAAAGGATACTTAGTTAAACAAAATCCAAGAATTTGTTTGTATGCATATTTGGAAGACACCATTTAACGATAAAAGAACGTAAAAGTTGGAAATTTATGTTGATTTATGATTGCTTGTATCATGAATTAAATTATATTGTACTTTAATAGAAACTGTTGTTTAACAACCGGTTGTCCTATTCATCTAAATATTTCAGGGCAGATAGATCTTGACTTGATAAACTATTTTACCAATGTCAGATTTGCTCTAAATGCTATGGTTTCGGAGTAAGAAGCCAAAATCTTTATTTTACCCCTGTTCTATGTTTAGCCATGGCGGCCATCTTGGTTGGCTGGACCGGTTATCAGACACATTTTTTTAACAAGATACCCCAATGATGAATGTGGCTAAGTTTGGTTAAATTTGGCCCAGTAGTTTTAGAGGAGAAGATGTTTGTAAAAGATTACAAAAATTTAAGAAAAAATGGGAAAATTGATTATAAAGGACAATAACTCCTTAAAGGGTCAACTGGCCATTTTGGTCATGTTGAATCATTTGTAGATCTAACTTTGCTGAACATTATTGATGCTCACATTTTATATCTATCTATAATAATATTCAAGATAATAACCAAAAACGGCAAAATTTCCTTAAAATGACCAATTCAGGGGCAGCAACCCATCAACCGGTTGTCCGATTAATCTGAAAATTTGTGGGCAAATAGATGTTGACTTGATGAACATTAATACCGATTTCAGATTTGCTCTAAATGGTTTGGTTTCAGAGTTATAAGCCAAAATCTACATTTTACCCCTATGTTTTATTTTTAGCCATGTCGGCCATCTTGTTTGGCTGGCTGGGTCATCGGGCACATATTTTGAACTCGATACCCAAATGATGATTATTATTAAGTTTGGTTATCTTTTTCCCAGTAGTTTAAGAGGAGAATGATTCCATACACCAAGTAAAGTTGACCTATTGATTATTGTAGTAGAAAACACAGACCAAAAATCAAAATCTTAACATTGTTTAATGAACTGTAAAAATGAGGTTCAATGTGAAACAAAAATAGCCATATTAACATGTACAAGGTAAACTATTGTTGACCATTGCATACACAGTGTTAGAAATACAGAACAAAACACAAACTAGAGGCTCTCAAGAGCCGGTATCGCTCACCTTGGTCTATGTGCATATTAAACAATGGACACAGATAAATTCATGACAAAATTTTGTTTTGGTGATCATGATGTGTTTGTAGATCTTATTTTACTGAACATTCTTGTTGCTACAATTACCTTTATCTGTAATGAACTTGGCCCACTAATTAAAGTGGAAAATATTTTCTAAAAATTTTCAAAAATTTATGAAAATTGTTAAAAAATGACTATAAAGGACAATAACTCCTTAAGAGGTCAATTGACAATTTTGGTCATGTTGACTTATTTGTAGATCTTATTTTGCTGAACATTATTGCTGTTTACAGTTTATCTCTATCTATATAATAGTATTCAAGATAATAAGCAAAATCTGCAAAATTTCCTTAAAATTACTAATTCGGAGGCAGCCATTCCAAAATTCATGAAGAAATCAGGACAAGTAACTTTCCTTGCAGACAAGTGATATTTACAATTTATACTTGCCAAGGGACAAGTTGTCACAACAAATACTATCATTATTAGTATCATTATTAGTATTGTTGAGCCTGTGACTTCTGTCGCAAAAAGCTCGAAATAGGGATAGTGATCGGATGATGGGAAGTGTGTTAACTAGTAAGTAATTGAAAACTTTTAATATTCCAGAAGGTAGAAGACCTCGATCCTTCCTACTTTTTATATAGATGCTTTATTTATATGGTTAATTCTATTTTAGCTCACCTGACCTGAAAGCTCAAGTGAGCTTTTCTCATCACTTGGCGTCCGTCGTCCGGCATCCGGCGTCCGTCGTCCGTAAACTTTTTCAAAAAATTTTCTCCTCTGAAATTATTGGGCCAAATTTAACCAAGCTTGGCCACAATCATCATTGGTGTAGCTAGTTTTAAAAATGTGTGGCGTGACCCTGCAAACCAACCAAGATGGCAGCCATGGCTAAAAATAGAACATAGGGGTAAAATGTAGATTTTGGCTTATAACTCTAATACCAAAGTATTTAGAGCAAATCTGACGAGGGGTAAAATTGTCTGTTAGGTCAAGATCTATCTGCCCTAATCGGACAACCCGTTGTTGGGTTGCTGCCCCAAAGTTAGTAATTTTCAGTAAACTTTGCAGTTTTTGGTTATCTTGAATATTATTATAGATAGAGATAAACTGTAAACTGCAATAATGTTCAGCAAAGTGAAATCTACATATAAATCAACGTTACCAAAATTGTCAGTTGACACTTTAAGGAGTTATTGCCCTTTATAGTCAATATTTAACAATTTTTCTAAAATTTCAGTGATCTTTTTAAAAAAATTTCTCCTGAAACTACTGGGCCTAATTTAACCAAACTTGGCCACACTCATCATTGGGGTATCTAGTTTTAAAAATGTGTCCGATGACCCGGCCAACTAACTAAGATGGCCGTCATGGCCTAAAATAGTACATAGGAGTAAAATGTAGATTTTGGCTTATATCTCTGAAACTAAAGAATTTAGAGCAAATCTGACATGGGGTAAAATTTATCCGGTCAAGATCTATCTGCCCCGAACTTTTCTATGTTGTCTAAATTCTAATTAGTATTATGTTGTTTGGTTTAACAACAGCAATCAATAGACTGGAAATTGATCCCTCAAATTAGTTATCACGACGATACGTTTTATGTAGAACAAAAGTATTTATTGATTGCAATACACATTTATATCAAATCTATTAAACTTTTTTTTTTTAAAGTCCGGTTAACCGGTTAACGTTTTTTGCATTCGATATCGGTCATTTCGGT
Organism: Mytilus galloprovincialis; assembly: GCA_037788925.1. Taxonomy (NCBI): domain Eukaryota; kingdom Metazoa; phylum Mollusca; class Bivalvia; order Mytilida; family Mytilidae; genus Mytilus; species Mytilus galloprovincialis. The sequence goes on along the minus strand of CM075342.1, from coordinate 20,836,103 downwards.
AAACCGGATAACCGTTGACAAAACTAATTCTTAGTATCTACATATATTTAGTCGCATAAATGACAAATACTGTCAAGGAATTAAGAAATTATGTACATTTTCTACAAGTGCTTCCATTGTTTTCTGTAAAAAATCAGCTGTTCACACTTTTGATGAATAATATTATATCTGTTTTGTTGTAATTTCCATTCTAGTTATTTTGAGTTTATATTTAAAATTTCTCAAAACTATGGTGTTCCACAACGAATACAAATTTCTCAGTTCTTACAAAATATGATTGTTGTCAAAATATTTAAACAAAAACAAAACGAATATGTGGTTGTTTCTTAACCAAAGTGTTCACAAAATTGTTACTTAACGTAGATCATGTACATGTACGCACTGTTAAAGCATTTATACTTAACTTATTTTTTATATTAGCTTATTAAGTTAGTAGATGCGATTAGATTGTCAATGATACAATCCTTTGCCAAAGACCAAAGGAACAGGCGTTTGTGTACAAATGGAAATGCATGTGTCGATGATGAACAATCAAAATTGTTAAACAGGAGTATTTTCAGACGAGATTGTTTCCAAAGAATGCATTTTGCTTATAGACAAAAAGTATCTCATTTTAAAGGCATTCAATACACTGTATTTGTACTGGACAAAATTGGAAGTAAACTACCATTGTTTAAATTGTTCCATTAACGTAAGCAAACTTTAACATTTACGTAGGCTGAAAATGTATGTAAACACTATCCCTCAATATGAATCTATGGAGTAGCTGTAATTTTAAACTGAATTCAACACATTAAAGTGCAGATGTAAATATATGCGCAAAAAAAGCACAGTTAGGTGATATGACAAATTATCGCTAGAAACTAAGGGTGCACGTGCCATTGTCAATGAAATTAACAGCGTAGACAGAGATAAAATGTCGATAAACAGATTAGCATTGGTTATCTCAACTCGATTGCTTTTGTCACTTTCGCCGTACCGGTTCAAACGAGAAATTCAATTTTGTTGAGATGACAAACTATAATCTATAACTATTGTCTGCATGATAGACATGCAAATGTTGAGGCAAGGTAGATTTATTATTTATTATTATTTATTTTCGATAACTGTGACTTTATCATATCCGCCATTTTCTTTTAAAATAATCAAACTAATGCGTTAAAAATTTGATAAGAACACAAATGACGCCTTTAAATAACAAAAGTTTTCAATCCATTGCATAGAAGTCTAAAGACTGATCAACACGAACCCCGAACAATCCTGGAGTGATCTCCAGAAGGGTTAACATATCATGCTATATATGTGGCTATCGTACTGTTGTTGCTATTATGTAAGTACAAACCCGGGGATAAAGTTTAATTCGCAACGCCCTATTATACTTATTTTTACTTTGCGATAGAATTAAAACCTTTGACTTTTCACCTTTCACAAAAGTATTTTCCCAATCCAAACTAAAAGACCAATAGAACTTAAACATTGTTTATACCTCCAATGCTGTCAAAACCGCTTTTAGGCCTAGAGTCACTTGTAAAGGCCATAACACCTTTTGAAATATCTACAACAAGGAGGAAAATACAACTGCTTGATATGAAAGCTTGATGTGTTGCGTAGTATTCCCTTTCTCCAGCAAAATCCCATAAATCACATTCAACATACTCCATATTATCATCATTTGAAATCATCTGTTTGTGTATTTGGTCTAACAGACGTTGTTTGCCTGTCACCACTTTTGTTAATGTCAATTTTCTTTCTGGTTTGTATCTTAGTACCGATCTGCTGCTCAGCAAAACTCACTGACTTTCGAACTCCATTGTCATTTTAATGGACACAGAGATAGGGCTATGCCCTATATCTTCACTGGTAGAAATGTGTGTTTCTGAAACAATTTCTCCTGTCTCTTGGTCATATGAGATAACTGTGTGGTTACTTAGTCGTTCTCCACTAATTGATGAATCAGATCGATAGTCGGATTCAGTCCCATCTGCATCAGAATCACTCACGTTGGTTGGAAGATTTGCCTCTATTTCTTTTAGTTTTGCGAGGGCTCTTTTTTATCTATCTGCACGAACTAATTCGTGTTCCTTTTCTTTTGTAGGATAGAAATAATAAAGTAAAAATTATTAAAAGAATATATTTGAAATATGTATATATCAGCTGCATTGGTAAGAAAAAGAGGGACGAAAGATACCAGAGGGACAGTCAAACTCATAAATTGAAAATAAACTGACAACGCCATGGCTAAAAATAAAAAAGTCAAACAGACAAATAAAAGAGAACATCATCATTTTTTTGTATTTAGCAAAAATAAAATATTTAAAGTAGCTCTTATCTTATGAATCAGATACGCAATGTTAGTACAATTTTCATCTACGTCATTAATTTATCCATGGCGTTATCGGTTTAATTTCGATTTATGAGTTTTGATGTTCCTCTGGTATCTTTCGCCCCTCTTTCGTAATTTAAATTTAGAATAAATGTCTTTTGGCGATTTGAAATATTATATTTATACAACTGTTTGACAATCAATACAAGTGAATGGTGAAGCTAGCTATGGGACTAGATTTTATCCACAATTTTCGACATAAAAACGCATGTACCAAGCTAGGAATATGACAGTTGTCATCCATTCGTTTGATGTGTTTGAGCTTTTGATTTTGCCATTTAATTTGGGTATTTCCATTTTGTATTTAGCAAAAATAAAATATTTAAAGTAGCTCTTATCTTATGAATCAGATACGCAATGTTAGTACAATTTTCATCTACGTCATTAATTTATCCATGGCGTTATCGGTTTAATTTCGATTTATGAGTTTTGATGTTCCTCTGGTATCTTTCGCCCCTCTTTCGTAATTTAAATTTAGAATAAATGTCTTTTGGCGATTTGAAATATTATATTTATACAACTGTTTGACTATCAATACAAGTGAATGGTGAAGCTAGCTATGGGACTAGATTTTATCCACAATTTTCGACATAAAAACGCATGTACCAAGCTAGGAATATGACAGTTGTCATCCATTCGTTTGATGTGTTTGAGCTTTTGATTTTGCCATTTAATTTGGGTATTTCCATTTTGAAATTTTCCTCGTTTTTTTGTAATTTTACTTTTTAAACCTTATTCGCCTTCAGCAATGTGATTTATGTCATACGGACTTGTCAACCATAATTTATGTTGAATTGATGTAAATAAGCGCATCAAGTATACATAATAATTCAGCAATGACGCTTTGATAAATTATAGATGAACAGGCCAAAGTACGAAGTTAAAGAGTATTAGAAGTGCCAAAAGGTGTTTTGCAAGTATAGCAAATATAATAGAAATATAGATTAAAAGATGCCGAAACATGCTGAAAGCAGTCAAAATTTTGTTCGATATTTGAAATGTCTTGTGTTATCGAAATTAATTTGAAATCTATCCAATAAACAAAACAGCAAGGCTATATGAAATAAACGACTGATCTCCAAAATGTATTAGGAACTTTGCATTCAAAAACAATATATATATATATAATTACTTAATTATCGGTTTAAAAAATTGTTTGAAACCTATCTCAATCATGTTCATTAATGAAAGAATACCTAAAATTGATTGAATAAAATTTGATTACCATGTGTGAAACTCATAAAATAATAAAGTCCGCTTGATTATTTTTCTAACGTTTGCATAAAATGCTATTTGACATTAAATACTTAATGATTTGACATTATTCTAAGATCAAAAGCTCAAGCATTTCAAAGCATGGATAGCCAAGGTAAGTAAGGTTGATTTCATTTGATACATTCTACTTGTTATTCCACAATGTATAGATTATGTAGACGGATAATCATAAAAAAAGGTTTTTTGAAACAACGATAAGATGGTATTGAAAATAAAAAGCAAGGTTGCAAATAATAGTTTATCAAAGGTACCAGGATTATAATTTAGTACGCAAGACGCACGTTTCGTCTTCATAAGACTCATCAGTGACGCTCATATCAAATATTTATAAAGCCACAAAAGTACAAAGTTGAAGAGCATTGAGGATCCAAAATTCAAAAAAAGATGTGCCAAAAACGGCTAACGTAATCTTCATAAATAAAACAGATGAACAAGAAGATGCCATAGGCGAAAACAAACTGATATAACACTATTCAACACAAAAAAACTTGTATGAACATTTCTTAATTTATAAACGGACAATCTTAGAACGTTTTGTTATAAATTAGTTCTGACTAATGAGCTAAAGACAACATCGATAGGTTATCGTCAACTAACAGCTGTATCGACTCTGCTGTAAAAACACATATTACAAACATTATGTCTCCGAAGCGATTTTCTTGATTAACACGAACGCTCAAAGCCGAATATTTTGAAGTCAACGGTGGATGTGGAAGTTATGGTACAGTAAAATTAAAACAGTTAATGAAATTCTGAATACGGATTAAAATATATCAGTATGTGAGCTATTCATATTTTGAAAAAAAAATACAACTGGCTACTGCTTTCACAGTATAATAGTCAGTCTTAACGAGAGTGAAATGTTACGAAAACAAGTTAAAAAAAAACACAAACGAGATTTCTTTTTTTTAGGAAATTAATTAGATGTAAGAAGATGTGGTATGAGTGCTAATGAGACAACTCTCCATCCAAGTCATTATTCATAAAAGATATCCATTATAGGTCAAAGTACGGTCTTCAACACGGAAACTCGGCTTTCGACGAACAGCAAGCTGTAAACTCCAAATAGTTACTAGTGTTAAACCATTCAAACGGGAAAAGGTAATCCTGCTTTACAATTAAACCGATAATGTCACTCAAGTATCCTTGTTTACGACATTTACTCGGTCTACTGATGCGCATGTGCGATTGATGCATGCATAGCAACAGAAACTTACCGATAGATCTAGACGTACTTATTTTTCCTATATAGACTTTCTGCCATTCCTGCATTCTTTTAATCTTAATTTTGTTCCCTAGAACGATTTGAAGGATTTGAACATCGGTAACATTCTATTGGAAAAAAACTAAACAACAAACGAGATAAAATTTGGTTGACAAGTCCGTATGATATAAATCCCATTGCTAAAGGCGAATAAGGTTCAAAAAGAAAAATTACAAAAAAGCGAACTTCAAGGAAAATTCAAAACGGAAAATCCCTTATCAAAAGTCAAAATCAAAAACTAAAACACATCAAACGAAGAGATAACAACAGTACAGACTTTTCCTATGTAGAAAATGCTGGAATAAATTTGGATTTATAGCTAGCTAAACTTCTCACATGTATGACAGTTGCATAAAATTCTGTTATATTGACAAAACTGTGTGAACAAAATGAACAGACATGATATGTAAAAATGTAAAAACTAGAGGAACAGTCAACACTGTGTTATAATCCATATCACTATAAAAGCTAACTCATATGCATGTCTCGCTTATCTTAAAATACTACTAACAATAAAAATCGTGGTTACCCTTCTATCGATAAGTGTCATGCCACAAAATGACTTACATGTCCCCGTCTTTCCACCAACAATACGGTAAGGTCCACGTTTAATGGGCGCACATTTTCTTTAAATTTTGAAACTGATATTACTTGAAAAACAAACAGTATTATGTATTTACTCACATGAAACAAACCGGGATGCGGTATTCAGTACGTAGGTGAAACTGGGCCATATTTATCTAAACGCTCGCAAGAACACCTGTATCGTTTTAAAAGACCCAATAAATTCAAAAGTATCATTTATCAACATCTTAAGAAGCACAATCATCCTATTAAATATTTAACAGTTCAACCTTTAGAAGTAGTAAATAAGCAGCCTCATGAATCTCATTAAAGTTTGTACGATCACGGGAAATCATTGAATTAAATTGGATTAAAAAATTACAGACTGTCTACCCTCTCGGTCTTAATGATAATATCATGGGAATTGGCAATATATCAAGAACCGATTCTGTTAACATTTTGGATATAGTTTCTAAAACTGTTCGTAAAAATCGTTCTCATGGACGCAGAAAAAATCGCAATCAAAGAAAATTTCGAACCAACCATACAAATATTTCGGACCTAATGTCTATTTCAAAAAACAACGGCAGACATTATCTGTTAACGAAGCTTTGTTCTTTACCTATAAATAAATTAAATAAAATTTTAGAGGATTGCAACACAATTTCATATTGAAATTGTTCAAATTATAATGGCATATTGTTATTCTAAATTGTTTCCAAAAATTGACCGCCCTGAAGATCATAAAAAACATTTTATTAAAATAAAGTATGTCAATAAAGGTTTTGATTTTGTAAATATTGCCGGTATTTTTAACGACCATTCTGTTAAAGACCAAATTCCTGGATAGTTTGATAATACTGTACTTCCTCTTATTTGTTATATTTACAAGAAATCTACCCGGAAATATGTGTTTAATTATAGCCAATTGTGTAAAGATATAAATATCATTGAAAATACACCTATGTCGTGTAATTTCAGAAATTCCGAATACACCTATGGCCCTATTTCTCATGTCATAACAGGAGACCTTAACATCGTTCGCGACCGAGAGTTAAAATCATTCCTCAGTAAAGGACCCAAATATCGTCCCCCATCAATTATTAATTGGAATCAGTGTCGTAATATCATCCACGACTCACTCCATACCTACTGTTTGAGATGGGTAAAACGGGAAAAAGCTGACACAAAATCTTTGGACTCTTTTTTTAATTCAGTAATGAAGATAGTTGATATTTGAATACAACATTTTAAAGAACATTTTACTCTTAACAACAACCATAAAAACCCTATTTCGCGTATCAAATATAAACTAAAAGAACTAGCCAAGGAATTTGTTTTTGTCCCGGCTGATAAATCTGCTAATAATATCATTATTGTTTGACGTAAATTTTATATAGAGGTTCTACAAAAGGAAATCAAGAATTCACCAACATTCCAACTGACTTCATTTTCAGAAAACGACATCTGTAACAAACACAAACTTTTAGCAAATTCTTTACAAGCAGAACCAATTACAATGAAAGTCCCAACTATGTACTGGCTTCCAAAGCCACACAAAAAAACCTTTCAAATATAGATTTATTTCATCTTCAAGCCATTGTTCCACTACTAAATTGTTTGTTTTACTTACTAGTACACTTGGTACAATAAAAAACCTGATAATAAATTGTTCAAATAAAGCCTTTGAAAATAGTGGAATTAATTACTTTTGGAGTGTCAAAAACTTGTTGGAAGTACTTGATAAATTGCATGCATATATTGGTGATTTTGAATCTGTTCAAAGTTATGATTTTTCTACCCTTTATACCACTTTGCCTCATATTCTAATCAAGAAAAAATTCACATTCCTTATTAACTGGGCATTTAAAAAGTCAGAATGCGAGTATATATAGTCAAACTCTTTAAGGTCATTTTTTAGTAGCAATAAACAAAAGAACTATGTCAATTGGACATGCTTTGATACTATATATGCGCTTGAATTTTTACTTGATAACATTTTTGTTCGCTTTGGAGATTCCGTCAAGTTATTGGAATTCCAATGGGGACTAACTGTGCACCACTTATTGCGAACCTGTTTTTGTATTGTTATGAGTTACAATTTATGACTAAAATTAACAAAGACCCATCGAAACAACATTTGATACAAAAATTTAACAATACTTGTAGATATTTGGATGATATTTTGGCTCTCAATAATGACGACTTCAGTATGTATACTAGAAAAATTTATCCTGTTGAACTTACTTTAAATAAAGCTAATACTAACATTGACCACTGCCCTTTCCCCGATCTTGATATCTATATCATTAACGGGAAGCTTAATACAAACATTTATGATAAAAGAGATGATTTTTCATTTCCTATCGTTAATTATCCATTTTTAGATGGTGACGTTCCCTTGTCGCCATCTTATGGTGTTTATATATCTCAACTTGTACGATTCGCTCGTGTATGTAACAACGTATTAGATTTTAGCGAGAGAAATTTATGTATTACTGAAAAATTATTACACCATGGTTTTCGATATCAGAAACTGGTCAAAACATTTACTAAATTTTATCACCGGTATAAGGAAATAATTCGTAAATATAACTCAACATGCAGACATCTTATACGTTCAGGTATTTCACATCCAATCTTTTATGGTAATATTCTTTACAAAGCACAAAAATGTCAGCATTTACCTCAAAAGCTTACAAAACCTTTAAACAGACTTATTAAGAAGGGATATAGTTACGATACTGGTGTCAGGTCATACAAGATTGCATATTTTGGCTTTAATATTGATTCACTTATAGGGTCTTTGCATCGGAACTAAACAAATTTATTTAAAAAAAAAACAGTTATTGGCATGACACGGGTTATGTTCTTCTCATATATCTTATGATAGTATGATACTAAACCCCTAACGGGAGGGATTGTGCCTGATACTCATATGATGAAGACATAATCTTTCAATCAGTTAAATTGAGGTCTGGAGCTGGTAAGTCAGTTAACTGCTAGTAGTCTGTTGTTATTTATGTATTATTGTCATTTTATTTATTTTCGTTTGTTACATCTTTTGACATCGGACTCGGACTTCTCTTTAACTGAATTTTAATGTGCGTATTGTTATGCGTTTACTTTGTTACATTGGCTAGAGGTATAGGGGGAGGGTTGAGATCTCATAAACATGTTTAACCCCGCCGCAATTTTGCGCCTGTCCCAAGTCAGGAGCCTCCGGCCTTTGTTCGTCTTGTATGATTTTTAATTTTAGTTTCTTGTGTATAATTCAGAGTTTAGTATGACGTCCATTATGATCACTGTACTAGTATACATATTTTAGGGGCCAGCTGAAGGCCACCTACGGGTGCGGGAATTCTCGCTACATTGAAGACCCATTGGTCGGCCTTCGGCTGTTGTCTGCTCTATGGTCGGGTTGTTGTCGCTTTGACACATTCCCCATTTCCTTTCTCAATTTTATGTGAACAAAGAAAAACAAAGCATATAGACAAAGCACATTGGCAAAAACGAAAGAGAAAAATTTACCATAGCACAATAACTCAATGACTGGATGTATAAGTACCGAGTCACGTCAAATGCATGTTACAAAAAGTAGAATAAACAGTTAATTTTATTATTTACAAAGACAAATAAAAGAACGCAACAACACGTAATTAAGATGATAGACAATGTCAGTACCTAGAATCTATACTTCTTGACTTATTTGTGAAGTTAATTTGAACAATTTATCAAAAAGGTCTTGGTATCTTCCGATGAAAATTATTAGAAAAAAAACAAGGTGTTCTTTGACATTACCCTGGTTAAAACATTGTATTGTTGTGACGTCATTCTATACAAGGTGCGAATCTAGAACTTCCTTTATGAACTAGAAGACTATAATACTTTTTAAAATTTTCAGGTTTCAGCGTTGATTTACAAGTTGTTTATTTTTATATGCGTGGAACTAAAAAAATTCGTGGTGATTATGATAGTGCATTGCATACTACGTCTTCATTCACGTGCACAAATGATACGATTATTGTTTTTTTGTTTCTATATTGTAACAAACCTAGGGTTACTGTAATACTGTTTAACTCATTCAGGAGGAGTGGAATACTGGTTCAATTCAACGGAAGTGTAAAGAATCAGATGTAATAAGCGTAACGATAATATTTATTTAAGCAGTATTTCTGACTTGTTATTTCATCAACAATAAATACACATTCAACATTCAACAAATAACAACAATGCACCGGGTGGTCACCAAGAACTTGAACTAGTTATAACTTATAATCATTAGAGAAACACAACGGAAAATCATCTAATTAAGAGTTTCTGTTTCTGGACAATAGAAATGACTTGTAAATCCCTTTAAAGAATAGTAAGTTTTAGCGCCAAAAGTCTAGTTTCGCGCCAAAAATCTAGTTTCACTAAAACAGATCAAAATCTAAATATAGACTCAAGTATTTAAATTATCATTAGTACCTTTCTTATTTAACTTTGATTATTTGACTTTTCTATTTTTATGTTGACAGTTCAAAGGATTGATTCCGACTGCCATGTTGTTCTGCAGGCTCCTATTTATGTGTTTTGGCCCTAACTATGACGTAAGAGTAAACGTCCAATCGTCCAATCAAAAGCAACGTTTCTTACGTCTGTTGGCTTGAAACGTTCAAGAAGACTATCCGATATCGTTATTACTAAATAAATACTCATTATTGAGTTGTCCTCATTTTGTCCTTCTTGTCCGAATTTTATTTAAAAGCGAATAAAACCAAAAGGACATTTCTACATAATGCTATGATTAAACGGACAGTAAATTCCTTTCTCACTACGGCGTATGAACTTATGTGTAATTTACCTAAACCTTACGCATTAGATATAATGCCTAAATGAAATCAATGAAAACCCTGTTCTCTCATAAATAAACAGAAGGTTAATGAAAAGGGAGGCACAAACATAATAAATACGCAATTTATCTGCATTGATAAAGTGTTATACTTAAACAAATAATGATATTGAGATCGCAAAGTGAAAGTACAGAAAGGTGTCATGGCGGATGTAAACAAGTTGAATCTCACGACAAGGTTTGTCAAAATAAACCACTATATAACGAGATAATCAAAGTATTTCATAGGTAAACATTACCAAGATATACATATAAAACTGGCCCTTATCACTTGCAAAGTACAAATAGTTTAAATCATGAGTATGAAAGTCAATGCATTTCAGCACACTCGAGAAGTTGACCACCCGGCAATATTCAAATAAATATATGTAATATACAGTTAATAATACAATAAATAATAACAAATATCAGTCCAGATTTGTCACAATATTTCGGGGACAATTTGCATCGTTTATCATACGTAAATTCTTAAACTAAACGCTTAGCTCCTGTGTAACTTTCTGTATCTTCGTTTTATAGCATGAAAACACTGAAAGACATCATAACTTTTTGTAATTATTATAATGGATCAGCATTATAATATCCTTATTATAAGTAACTACGACATTGAAAGAAATTAAAAGTGGTTACTTAATCATGTATAAAAGCGGCACATGTATTTTATTTTATCCTTATATGTTTCATAATGCGGTACATTATGTACACGATAATTATGTTGCTGCAGTATAATATTTCGACACAACAATTTGAAATACACAAAACATTTATTTAATTCTTTTGACCAAAGATTTGTAAACTATACATTGTCAAATCCTTGTTTTTACGCTCGTCGTAACATAGTACATTCCATAGTCAGTCACCTGTGGCAATTCACGTGCAAACTACAAATGTTGTTGTATTTGAATCTTTCGGCCAAAGAAATGAGACGTTACAAGTTGTTTGTTTGTGATACGCCGGAATGTTATCAATGAACAATCAAACGCTAAAGTTGACTGCATTTCAGTGTAATATAAAATTTCGTTTCTGTAAATTATGCTCACAAAAGTACATAGATAAACCATATCAAAATCGAATTTTTTCAGCACTCATATCATATATAAAATGCAACGGCTTCTGGCAAATGTCTTGCAAGATGTCTAATATCGGATTTCGCCGTTTTTTACAAATAAACTCATTTGCGACGTTATTTATTGAAAATTTAGATTTGTTGCAAATTAAATAGTGCTTTTCCGTAATTGTACTTTAACTCTGCAAAACAGCTACATACTTTTCGATAATTTGGGTAGTCAAATCGACTTCGTTTTCAAAGAAATGAAATGTCTTGCAAGTTTTTCCACTTGGCGATTTTCATACATTTTCAACGTTGTTGATTCAGGACGCTACTTATGGTGGATCATCTGTATATATTTCCTGATGTAGAATTTTCTTGGTTGTCAGATACTATCAACAAGACCACAAAGCATAAAAATAATCCGATTACTGGCTTTGTTCATTTAGAAGTTGGGAAAAAGTTGTGTATTACGAGAGGATAAAAAATCGTCTTTTTCAAATTTTCAAATTTTGGAAGCGTAAAACTGAGATTTTTTTATTTCTCTCCAATATGATTCATAGGTATAGAACATGAAAATGAAATAAATAGGGCCTGAGGCTTGGCTTTATACCTCACCATATCATACAAAGCTTGTAAATATATGAGATGATATATGCATTTTAATTATCTTTTATTTCTGACAATCGTTTCATTTCTTAATCTAATTGTTCCGTTATTAAAGAAAATAAGTTGAATTTTATAAGCAAGACTCGTTTAATTTGTAATTCCCGACAAACTTTTTTAATTAAAGCAAAATATATGTCTTCTTCTTTTTCGGATCTACATGGGGAAACATTGCAAATTTATTTACGTTTTATGTCAATTGTTCTATGGTAGAGGGTCGTATCAATGGCACCCATCATATCGTATATATATTCTGAATTCATATAGACTTATGCATTATCCAAATAATTAATACGATATATTTTGTTGTATGTTGCTTACGTTACTTTCAGTGGGAAATATTTCATGCATATTTAGTACAACCAAACATTAAGAAGTATCCATATTGATGGTAAAAACAAAAATTGCAAGCGAAATAATTATTAATATACCCAATAACCATTAATCGCCGTAAAACGTTAAAATTTGACATTACCATTTGAGACGCAATATCGTGCGTAACGTCTTTCTAAAATATAAGTCTTCCAGAAACTCCTTTGAAGTGTCCCTATCTAGACCAAACACAAAGGGAATTAATTGTAGTTTAACGTCATATGCATAGTGAAAAAAATTTACAATACAAAGCTATGTCAATATAAGATCGTTTCAAAATTTCAAATATAGAAAACAGTTATCTTAACCTTTTCAATTGGTTGTCTTTTCAAATCTATTTGGGGTTCAATCTCTATCTTAAAGAAGAAAAAAGAACATAAATGCATGTATCTTTTTCTGGTTCATATATTCGCCATTTCAAATCTGTTAGCATTTTTAATTGCCCGCCGTAAATATCAGTTGAATGAATCAAACAGATCTCATTAACAACATTATAACTATAAAATGTACATGGACTTATTTCTTTGCATTTAACTGCACATTCGGTAGGTGATCGTGCAGACATAATCAGAAACGGGATATGTGTCAAGGAGACAATAACCAACTAAAGTGCAGAAACAAGCTCAAGGCCTTCAAATAGGTCTTCAACACAGCGATAAATACCGAGCCAGGAGGCGGGCTTATGATTATGTCAAAGCTTCAAAACAGTGGGTTTTTTTTCTTTGTTTTCAACCAGTACTATTATCATGAATACTTTAAAATACATTAAATTAATTTCCTGATGAATGGCCTGAATAATTTAAATCAAATTAATTAATTAAAGTAAGTTCAAAGAAAAATGATGCGTAATACAGGCATTTAATTCATGATTGATATGATTTAGAATAACGTCTTCATTCTAAAGCACAGAAGCTCTTTTAAAAATTAAAAATAAAACAAATACCTTTGATCACCTTTGATAACTCACAAGGAACCGCATCTCATTTTTAAAATTAGAATATTTATATAACTATTTAAATTAATTGTATTCCACAAAATAGGAAAATATTATCCTAGTCAGTCACACATTTATCAACGACGAAAAGCCATTCATGTGCACATGGTCATGTTTTATGTTAAATCAGGTAAGAAGTGGGCCTTTTTCCGATAGTAACATTTTGTGCGGATTCACATGTTTGTTGGTGTTATCCTAGCAGGAGACACTACTCATACAAGGTTTCTCGACGCACCCTTTCAATACATATGATCTCTCTCCATTGTGAGTTCCGACGATTCCCTATGTTTTTGTTTGTTTCATTTAATGGTCTCTGAGACGTCTGAATCAATGGACGAAATTTGAACATCAGACACTAATTGTCACCTTAATTATAATGTATTGAACTTCCTTCATGTCAATCTTAAAATAAAAGCGTGCGTTTTATCGAATATAACGGTCTAGTAACATCCTGCAATTTGCTATCCCATTGAATAGTGGTCTTGACTATGAATTTATATCCTTGCAGTCATAAGAATTTCGATCACCATTATCGTTCTCAGACGTAAAATTCCACATATCATAATAATAGATTTCATATTTCGAGCACACATTGTTTTTTCTCTGAGTACTGCTTATAGTTTTATGACCAAAAACCCTGGGGTACTATCATCAAAGAATATAGTGATTCAGCACGATGACAGTAACAACAAAAATACTGAACTCCAATGTAAATTGAAAGAGAAGGGAGCCCAAAAAAGAAATAAAAAATGTAACGATAATCGAAATAAACCAAGGGAACGAATGACTAAACAGCTGTCAACAATGGTCAAATTCCTAACTTGGTTCATGCATTCGCCAACAACAAAAAAGGGTGGGTTAAATCTGGTTTTATAGCTAGCTAAACCTTTAACTTATGTGACAGTATATGATATATCTGGAGTGATTTTGTCAAAACTTAGTTGCAACTCGTTCTAACGCTTTCCTACAAATCATCTTTTTGACTTAGCAGATTATGTGGTATATTTACAACGTTTTAATAAAGTCGTTTCGGTGACTCATGTTGTATGCAACTGTTCTATGATTTGATACGTTGCCTAGACTCAACAAATATAGCAAATGAAAAGTCCAAATAAAATATGAAGTTGAGGAGCATTAGGAATTATTATTCGGAAAGTTTTGCCAATTACAGCAAATAATATAGCAATATAGGTTGTAGATAGATGGTTATAGCGAAAAAATACTTCTACAATTGCGAAATCTGGTGTTTTCAAAATGAATTTTAAAATGTGCCAAAAAACAGCCTTTCTATGTTAAAACTACTGTCCTACAATTACCTTTCGATCCCAAAACAATGATTACCAAACTACTTATAGGTTTAAAAGTAAAATATTAGAAAAAAAAACGAACTCCGTGGAATATTAAAAACAGAAAGTCCCTAATAAATTGGCAAAATCAAAAGATCAAACACATCAAACGAATGGATAACTACTGTTGTATGACACCAACATCAATCATGTCTGTTAATGATAACACTGTCTAAAATGGATTGGTTCAATTTGAATTACTATTTGTGCTAAACTCAAGACAATGTGTGAATAATTTTATCATAGACTAATAATGGCCGCTTGGATTTCTATTTTATCAATACGTCAAATTCTAATTGAAGGCTGACATACGCTTCATTTGAAATAATTTGAAGGTTACATACTCAAAAATGTCAAAGCAATAAGAGTCTAGGTCAATAGGATGGACTTAATTTGATACATTCTACTTGTTATTTGTAGATTATGTATACGGATAATCAATAAAATGTTGTTAAATTTTCAATAATACAGCAATGAAAATATAAAGCAAGGTTGCAATATATAATAGATGAACATGTAATAGGGGGAAATTGATACATCACTATTCAACGCCAATTGGTGTTATGTTTGAAATTAAGTTTTTTGTAACTAATATAGTCTGTTTATAGAACAAACCCATCCACTTGTAATGTAGTCTTTATTTTCATTTTGTATTGCCAATTTCTGATCTATTACAATTGATTCTATCAAGATAAGTTTGATTTACTAAACTTGAGGATGTTCGCTTCTCTGTTTCAAAATAACACTTTTTTCAAACAAAATCTATAAAATTCAACATTAGCACCTTCATTATTTAGAAAATAATGAAGAAAAAATAACGAAGATATAATGGCATTTTGAAATATCACTAAATAACTATATGTGCATTCGTTCCCAGTACTTAAAATCCATAGTCCTTTATGGGTGGATTTAACATACATAAATGAAATACAAAATAAGAATTTCCAAGCAATTCATGGGGTTGTTAAATTTGATATATGATTTTTTGTGCTTCTTTGCTATATAGTTGTCTGTTAATTGTGATTAAGATTATATCACAATGTTGACTGATATACCCCTTATATTTGACGCGTGAAACAGTACTGTAATAAAAAAAAAACGTTAACAGAACTTTACGAGAAGATTTTGGAAAGTTAATGGTGCTTTACATTTTTATTTAATCGATTGTTTTCTGCAAGTTTACTCGATTGTGACGTTTTGTTTGGTTTGCATTCGCATGGCGGTTGATTCCCGTATATACGTGCCGTTCTTTCTCTAAGACATCTAAGACGTTCCTGCAATTCTCTTATTTTCTATTGTTTATCTTGATTTGTCCTCTAGAACGATTTCAATGATTGGAACATCGGTAAAAAAACAGGTGATGGCTTCATTTATACTGAGAAAAATATTGACTATACAAATGAGGAAATACGGAAGAACAGTCCGTATCTCACTCAAAAATCACATGGCTGAAAGAGAATAAGTTAAACCATTTGTTTAACATCTGATTTAGTCATCTTAAGACTTTATAGACCGTTTTTTTTTAATGAATCCACTATAAGTTTGTTGTTTCAAAGAGTCTTGACCAACAAATTAATATCTATTTTGAATTTGAATTATTTAGAAAGTTTGTGTTATGCCAGACCTTCCGTTAATGTTTTTTACTGTTTAATAGATTAGTAAATAGTTATCAAATGTACCAGTTATATAATTAAATACGCCAGACGTGCGTTTAGTCTACACAAGACTCATCAGTGACGCTCTGATCAAAATAGTTAGAAAGCCAAGCAAGTACAAAGTTGAAGAACAAAAATGACCCAAATTTCCAAAAAGAAGGAATTTGTGAAACAAAATTTTCAACCAATTTTTAATTGTATGAAATATTTATCATTAAACATTTTGTAAATCTAGATTATATACAGTTCTATTCAAAAGGATTTCATTAAAGATATGAAAAATGGTACAAATTTGAAAATTCTTCACAAAATGACATTCATAGAAATTATATCAATTCTTATCCAACTTGGGGTTTGAGTTCGTTGAAACATTCATAACAAATGACTGGAGCTGAACATCAGTACTTTCGTCGTAAAATTTGTCACAATTCGTTTTTCTTGTTCATTTATTTTAAACAAGTGCAGTTTGTAAAATCATCTTGCATGTATAAAGCTAAAATGATACAATTATATGATGATGAAGTCCTTTCTTTTGTTCGTTTGAATATTCTGTTCAACTGTTTAGAGATACCTATAATAGATAAAAAGAAACGTTATTATATTTCTATCTTGTATTTCAACACTTTTTATGGCAACATTTATTATTTCTTGATTACACAAACAACAAAGCAGAAGACTTTATGCTTAAGTTTACTTTTACTGCAACACATGCATAACAAGAGGGGCGAAAGATACTAGAGAGACATTCAACCTCATAGATCGAAATTAAACTGACAACGCAATAGCTAAAAAAGAAAAAGACTAAGCAACACGAACCCCACCAAAAACTCGGGGTGATATCAGGTGCCACAGAAGAGTAAGCAGCTCATGCTCCACATGTGTCCCCCGTCGTGTTGATCAGCATACCAATAATATGCTGAAATGTACGTTTTGTCTCTTACAATTAATGCTGACTACCATTTGAAAACAATGTATAACGTGTTCAGTATAACCCTTTGGTGATCACAATCGTCGAAGGCTTTCGATGGCCGCGTGGTTTAAGTAGTCATCCTCTAGCAACACTGAGGTTGTGAGTTTGAATCATGCAAGTATCAGGTGCGCTTGACTCTAATATTAATTGACTTTGATTGTTAATACAAACTGACCGCCGCGAGCTAGCACATTAGTGTTGAAAGTGACATTAATGACCAGATAATCAATCAATTGAAAGGTATAATTTTCTGTCATGAAATATAGTTAAAAAACTTACGGTCTTTGACAGATGTAATTATTGGTATGGTAACAGAAATTATCATTCCATAGGAAATCAAGAGATTGTCGCATTTCAAGACAATGCTCACTTTCGTCATCATTACTCGGGTTTTTGGGATGCCAGTCTGTAAATGTGAAGGGCGTTTGGCTGGTTGTCCACATCCATACACCCTCAGTCACAATGTCGGTCCCTCCCAACCAAAACGCTAAAACAAAACGATAGATAATACAACAAATAAACTCATAAAAAATATCAGGATTGAAATTTTATATTTGAGCCAGACGTGCGTTACATCTACAAAAGACTCATCAGTGACACTCGAATCAAAAAATGTTAAAAGGGCCCAAAAAAGTACGAAGTGGAAGAGGACAAAAAATTCATAAAAGTTTTACAAAAATATCATCTTTTTTTCTTCTTCAATTTGTTCATACGAAAACGTTAATAAGTGTATCGTGAATTTGCTTGCGATGAAGAATTTTGTTTTTTTGTCATTCATGGAAATAATATGGGAAGACTTCTTAAATGCATTTTTTGTTATGCATGTATGAAAAATAATTGTCATATTTCTTTAGACATGATTGTTATTGTGCATAATAATAAAGATTGAAAATGTCAAATAAAAAACTGTATTAGTTCAGAGACAGATGCAGGGATCCATTTTATCGCAAAAAATATTTCGATGACATTAGATATCAACATATTGTCTAAGAGCTTATATGGTGTAAATGTAAAAAATATAAATCAAAGGTACAACATATCTTTCCATGTTTATCCACTTACCAGTATCATACACGCTGTGTGCTTTTTCTCTACCAAATCAGTTAAATGTTTAAACCTCGTCAGATAAGATTTTTGTTAACCTTATTTTTTTATTTAAGAATTGAATGCTTCTTTTGTAAATTTATTGGGGTGTAAAAGCGTTGACCGAAGTACATTTTGTATAAAGCGCGGAAGCGCTTCATTCTAAAAATGTACGCAATGTCAACGCTTTCACAACCCTATAAAGTTACAAAAAGAAGCATTCAATACTTATAATTACATTTTTTTAGCTATGATTATGAAAACACGGATTTTATATATTTTATTATTTAATTCACCTGTGCACTTTATTGTTGGAGCACGTGTTATCATGAATGAAAAGTTGTATTGAGCAATGCAACTGCTTACGGAATAACACGTGATGTGCAGTTAGCCAATCAGAATAAAATATTATAATGAAACATACATCTAATGTAATTATTAATATATGTTGTTTGGTGTTACATACTGTATACATCTGCACCAGCTTTTGTATTCAAAAAATCTCTCTGGTCCGATGATACAACTTCTGCTAGCATACTTCCTTTGGTTTGGCAAAATGACTGAAATAAATCATAGAAAAAAGTAAAATCACAAAAATACTGAACTCCGAGGAAAATTCAAAACGGAAAGTCCCTAATCAAATGTCAAAATTAAATGATAAAAAAACATCAAACGAATGGGCAATAACTGTCATATTTGTGACGCGATACAGGCATTTTCTAATGTAGAAAATGGTGGATTGAACCCGGTTTTATATCGCTAAACCTCTCACGTGTATGACAGTCGCATAAAATGTCATTATATTTTCACTCGTTTCAAAACCCTGAATGCAGGACAAAGTATATGCTTCACGATATTTACTAAAACTTACACTTCCGATAGAAAAAAGTAAATTGTACGTATTTAACAGTTTATTCAATAGAGGTATTTATTTATGGTACCAAGATCGCTGCTTAACATATGAACATCACGAATAAAATACATTATCTGTAAAATAAAGCTATACACTATCGCAAGATTGATAGTGCGAATGTTGTTTTCTTGAAAATATTACATGCATCTTCTGAACGATATGTAAATACTCTCTTTTAACTAGACCAAATGACAATAAGTGGCATTTTAAGATAAGAACCCATGTGATTTATGACATATGTTTGCAATGTAGTTCTCTGTTTACGTATACTCCCCCCCCCCCCTTTCCAACAAAACCATTTAAAATAATAGTTTCAACTGCTTCAGCATGTTCAGCAAAGTTGAAATAAGATGTTTTCAGTTAGTCTTTGATTCATATTTGATCATATATAACCCATCTTGTATTTATGCGAGTACAGTATAAACGTAACTAAAATGCGCTTCGGATGGTACCAATTCATAAAAGGTTGCGTTTATTGAAATTGCTAGCTCACACAGTTATTGTCTTCAAAAAGACATATCAAAACAGTTTGGCTTATTACTCTGTTACCAGGTCGTCGTAGTGTGTGCTTCTCCATAGTCACTACAAAATTTGCTAAATATGATAATCCTTTGCTTGGCTTATTCGTTGCACAAATCCACGAAATCCGGTACGATATAAGAAAAGAAACGGCTGAAGCGATTCGCTGGATATAACAAAGAAAATATCACCTATGACAAAATGATAATAGCACCATCTTAAGATTATATATTGGTAGATGTGCATTTATTATTAGACTATGTACCGTAATAACATAAGCAACAAGACGGGTGAAGCAGGATCTGCTTACCCTTCCGGAGCACCTGTGACCGCCCCCAGTTTTGTTGGGGTTTGTGTTGCTCAGTCTTTTTTTTTTTCTATGTTGTTTCTTGTGTACTATTATTTGTCTGTTTGTCTTTTTATTTTAGCCATGGTGTTGTCAGTTTATTTTTCAATCTATGAGTTTGACTGTCGTTCTGGTATCTTTCGCTCTTCTTTTACACTAAAGACATCTCCTGAATCTATGCTGATGAGTTCTGGCTCTGTGTTTGCAGTTCCTGATACAGTGATAGTGATTTTTGGCAAGATGTTATCTCAAGCGGATTATGACACCTATTTAATTTTTGACATTTAAAGGAATAAGTGTCTCAAAATAAACATATCTATGTTAATATGTCATAAAGAAGAAAACTCTTCAGTTCAAAATCATATGAATGAAAGCATATTAAATTATAATACGTTAAGTCATATAAAACTGCTCTCAAAAACAATAATATATTAGTTTCTTATATATAATGTATGATATATGACAATGCTACTATATTGCAAACCTTGGCATCTGTCCAATTCTTCTGGTTCTGACTGAAATAGTAGCAGTAGTACTTGAATATTTCCCAGCCATTTAAACAAGCTACAAATAGATATTAAACAATGGATATGTAATATGTAGATATGTTAACTATCTTTTTATTGATGTAAATTAACTCATCATATATACCAGAATTGAAATTTCATACATACGCCAGACGCGTGTTTCATCTACAAAAGACTCATCAGTGACGTTTGGATCAAATATTAAAAAGGCCAATTAAGTACGAAGATGGAGAGCATTGAGGACCTGAAATTCCGTAACATTTGAAGCTTGTTTTAATTAATCTTCAGGGGCAGCCAATTGCCACTTAAATATCACTTCGATATCTTCCAACTCTCTTTTCCTTTTGTTTAACTTATGTTGTTAGCGGTTATTAATGATTATCATTACACGAGGAACATTCGTTACAGCCATTTTGAAATATACAAATGCGCACCAATGTTTATACAAATTAACTAATTAATGTAATTTCAAAGGAAAATGATGTATATTTTAGAAATTATATTTATGTATGATAGGATTTAAATAGACGTCTTCTGTCTGAAGCACAGACACGGCCGACACTCGGCTAACTGAGAGATTGGTCGGTTAATCTATATTGAGTATGCGGCTATATGGGAGATTGGTCTGTTAATCGGGTTGGTTATACGTCTGTTAAGAGTAAAACGCACAATTTAATGTTAAACTCTATTAAATATAAAGATTTTTGGCATATTATAAGAACCAAATCAAAACAAGAAAACTGTCTGACAAAATGATATCTATCATAGAACATTTTCCACTTGTAAAAACATTTCATAGTCTACGCAGTTTTCAGTAAAATCAAAAGGCGTCGCGCAAGTATGTAGTATTTATGCTTATACGCATAGCATTTTTTTTAATAAAAGTCGGAACAAACAATTTTAGATATCATTTTAAGGACACAAAATAGTACTTTGGTTCTAAAACATAAATTTACATTGGTAAATATTTCATAATTGTAATAAAAAGTAAATATTACCACGTTTTAGTGAAAATTAAGGGAATAAAGTCTGTTAATGGGTTGGACAATTGAAATTATGTCAGTTAAGAGTAATTTAGCCACAGTTATTTTTGCTACCTTTATATTTTCCTATAGAAAAAGTTAAGAATGAGATGTTCCTGAGTAAAAAAAAAAATGATAATACGGTGCAACAGTATCCTACGGAAGCGAATTAGTGCAACACATTTGTTTTTAAATTTTTCGTCCTATATTTGCGTTACATCGCAAACCTTTTGGGTTATTATGCAAACCTTTGCGATAAAACGCAGACCTTTGCGTTGTAACGCAAACCTTTGCGTTATAGCGCATACCTTTGCGAAATAACGCAAAGCTCAAATATCTTGATTTCAATTGTTCATTAAGTTTTGTAAAAAATGTCCGTCTGTCATTTCAATTATCCTCCTAAAAAATAAGCTTATTGTAGTACTATATCCGCCATGTTTGATTTAACCGGAAGTAGGGTTTTTGAAGACATCTTATCTATATCATATATCCAAAAGTAGTACAAAACAAAGGTTTGTACCAAATATTATGATAGTAGCATGTTAATAACACCTTTTCACATACTAGCCTTCGATATAGGGCTGATTTAAGTATGATGTCCGCCATTTTGAATTTTACCGGAAGTGAGGCATTTTTTTCAAATGCCTCCCTATCTGAAATGAAAGAGAAATGGTTGAGGAAGGTCTATGCCAAATTTCATGCTTGTAACAGGATTTGCACAATTTTTCACAAAGCCGCCGTACTAAATCTGTTACTGTTTCAACACCCAGGGATGTTTCTTAAACAATTATTAATTTTTTTTAGCAAAGCATCACTCTCTACTGTCCTTATTTATTATTCTATATTCTGCTACTCCATCCTGATTATCGTGTATACCATGAGGGTTCGGATTTGGGGGGGGGGGGGGGGATTTCTGTATTCTTTTGTTATGTCACGTTTCCTTCGTGAATTTCTTCCTTTTACCTTTTATTTATCTTACTCATTATTTTTTCTCTATTCTTTATATTTTAGCATCCCAATATATTTTACTTACTAATATTTAGTTACATTACGATGTTTATCTCTGATCTATATACTGGTTACCAATGTAGATGACAAATTGGTGTCATTCATGACAATTAAACACAATCCACATGACGTTTGCGACCATTCTTAGATGAAATTAACATTACTTTAATATTACACTTTTTAAAACCGTTTACATCAATTTTCAATTTCCATTGTTTAAATTGTTCATTGTTCATGTGTTGTTTCCGTATATTTTATGTTTCATTGCTCATGTGTTGTTTCCGTATGTTTTAGCCGCTCGTCTTGAGCCTACCCATTTGATCCGATAACACCCCATATAGCAATAAAATTATACTTTTATTGCCATTCATAACTCTTAACAGACCAATTAACAGACTGGGTTTTATACATCCGACCCATTAACAGACCAGGTTTTAAATAAAGATTGATTTATGTCACCAAAATACAGATTTTCCTGAAGATTTTTCACACAATGATTTCATTATGGTGAACAAACATAATGCCTGTCTTTTCTCGATGTTCAAAATATTGCATGCACGTAAATTCAACCAACGTGTCATTTTGTGTACAGTTTGTGTGTGTAAAATGTGTATAAATGTATTGATGAGTAACCCGCCTTTTCATTTAATAGATCGTACATTGAAGATAGAAAAATAATAATTACACCACTGGATTCAGTACATTGAATTGTTTTGTTAGACATGAATATTTTTTATGATAAAAATATATTTAAAAAGTTATACAATGAAACATGCTGAACTTTCAATGATTTTCTCGATAACATCTGATTAACAGACTTTAGCCAACCCGATTAACAGACCAACCGCCGATATAGCCGCATACTCAATATAGATTAACCGACCAATCTCTCGGTTAGCCGAGTGTCGGCTGATACGGTGCTTTTTGTCCACAATTCGCTTTTTGTCCGCTTTTGCTTTTTGTCCGATAATTTTGCTTTTTGTCCGAAACTTTTGCTTTTTGTCCGTTGCTTTTTGTCCGTTTTGCCTTTTGTCCGATTATTTTGCTTTTTGTCCGAAACTTTTGCTTTTTGTCCGTTGCTTTTTGTCCGTTTTGCCTTTTGTCCGATTATTTTGCTTTTTGTCCGAAACTTTTGCTTTTTGTCCGTTGCTTTTTGTCCGTTTTGCTTTTTAGCTCACCTGGACCATAGGACTAAGTGAGCTTTTCTCATTTTCTCATTATTCGTCGTCGTCATTAATTTTTACAAAAATCTTCTCTTCTGAAACTACTGGCAAAATTAAAGCAAACATGGCCAAAATCATCCTTAGGGTATTTAGTTTCAAAAAAGTATCCGATGACCCCGCCCAATAATTAAGATGGCCACAATGTCTAAAAGAAGAGCATCGCATAAAATGTAGATTTTGGCTTATATATCTGAAACAAAACCATAGAGACAATCTAACAAGGGATAAGAACATTTCGCCTCATAAAATAATGTGGACCAGTCAAAACTTTTCATGTGGGACAATATGAGCTCTTAATTTAAAAAAAAGTGGGACAATCGGGAATAAGCCCTACAGACTTGAGCAATTCTAAAATAAACACTGTTGATGTATCTCTTTTAAATTTTCTATTAAAAAGTGTTTTACATTTACGAATGCACTATATTGTATCTGTATCTAAAATATTAAACGCATTTATTTCGTGATAGAAATTAAGTAAATGCTTATAAAGTAACCATTTTATTACTTTTCCCCCTCTTTTCGAGTTTGTCAAACAAAAATAAACTACTTTGTTGAAAATGCTGTTGTGTTAACCAAAGTTTCCTTAATCTTATTACTTGAATAACCTCGAACTTCCTCGTCATTTGGATATAGTTGCTAAATAATTCCGAAATGTATGGATTAATACAGTTTATCTAAATAAATAGCTACACATGTATTACGTAAACTTTGTGATAGTGTTCCAAAAATGAAGTTTGTTTGTTTGTTATATTTGTAATATTTGTAATGTTTAAGAAAAATAAAGTTGTTGGAAATATGACGAAAATATTACCAGACTTAAAAAAGTTTTTTTTTAACTGAAATGTTGCAAAATATTTTGGAGCGACTGTCAATCGGCCATTCGCATATAAGTGCAAATGGTGACTATATATTATTAGCGGGAAGAAGAAACTGTGCGTTTAAGCAATAACATGTCGTAAATGTGTGCACTTCCACATGCAGCAAACGCCGACACCATTTAACATAATGATAAAACTATTCAAACGAGAAAACCATTGGTTTACAAAACACTATACGACAAACAAATACAGAAACAAACAACAACTATTGAATTACAGATTGAAACTCCGTTCCTGACTTATTCGTATGATTATCATATATAATATTTAGCGCGGTTAAACATCAATTAAGAATTTCAATAACGAAACCATCACTCAAGGATTATTTGATTTGATAAATTTCTAAACTATTCTAAAGTTTCGAGCATATAAAAAAGAAGATGTGGTATGATTGCCAATGAGACAACTATCCACAAAAGACCAAAATGACACAAACATTAACAACTATAGGTCACCGTACGACCTTCAACAATGAGCAAAGCCCATACCGCATAGTCAGCTATAAAGGCCCCGATAAGACAATGTAAAACAATTCAAACGAGAAAACTAACGGCCTTATTTAAGTAAAAAAATGAACGAAAAACAAATATGTAACACATAAACAAACGACAATCACTGAATTACAGGCTCCTGACTTGGGACAGGCACAGATTTAAATAATGTGCCGGAGTTAAACATATTAGCGGGATCCCAACCCTCCCCCTAACCTGGGACAGTGGTATAACAGTACAACATAAGAACGAACTATAAAAATCAGTTGAAAAAGGCTTAACTCATCAGATAGACACAAATACAAGTGGACGTGGCCGGGTACTTATACATCCCGACACAAAAAGTCACAATGAACAGATCTGAGAGTATTGGCAGTTATCTGACAGCTTTTTCAAAGCCACTAACAACTAATAAAAAGTCATGCCTCTGAGACTTAACGTTCGTTTAAGTCTTTGAATATCCCATGTATTCTACAAATTGGTGTACGTACACCATTGCTCACACGTTTGAGGATGACAGACTAACTTACGACCAGAATGAATAAGAATTAGTCTATATAACAAGATCTAAAATATTTCTAGTGTAAAAGACTTTAACCTCGCCACATTATTTATGTATGTGCCTGTACCAAGTCAGGAGCCTGTATATTCAGTGGTTGTCGTTTGTTTATGTGTTACATATTTGTTTTTTCATTTATTTTTTTGACATAAATAAGGCCGTTAGTTTTCTCGTTTAATTGTTTTACATTGTCTTATCGGGGCCTTTTATAGCTGACTATGCTGTATGGGCTTTCCTCATTGTTGAAGGCCGTACGGTGACCTAATGCTGTTAATGTCTGTGTCATTTTGGTCTTTTGTGGATAGTTGTCTCATTTGCAATAATACCACATCTTCTTTTTTATAAGAATGCCAACTCCTCACACGTACAATTATTACTTCATTTTCTTTTTTTCACTCATCTAATTATTATATCTATTTTAATTCAATATTGTATCCATATAAATGTATATGAACGCTTACATATATATAATTATTGCGATATCATATATAAGAGAGAGGCAAAGTGTACCAAAGGATAATCACACTAAAAAGGGTTGAAACAAACCAACAAAGCTGAATGAAAAACAACAAGATACACAACAGTCCACAAAACAAATGGTCCGAGAACACAATTAATTCGTAGTGCATTTCTTTTAGAACATATAAATTTGGAAGGGGTATAAAAATTATTGGCAAGTAACCCACTGTTATCACTAGGGACTAATAACGAAAATCAAGGGACGACAATTGTGGTCTCGGACGAAATCATTGAAATTTAAAATCTGAGCAACAAGAACCAATGCAACTGTGATGATGTATGGTTAACTGGAAGAGTAAGATAATCCTGCTCCGTCCATTAAGTTTTAAAAAGTCATGTATTAAACTCAAACTCTCGAACACGTTGTCTTGGAAGATCTTTATTCCAAGGGGGTCCTTAATAGTTGCTTTTTGATAATCCTATAAGGAGTTTATAATTTAACTCCTTGCGAACACTTTCATAAGGAACGAAAATTCCCATCTGCATCTTTTTGAAAAGATTGCAAATATTGTTTAAATTAAATAGGGTATCCCATTTCAAACCCAGTGTCTCGGAAAATCTCATTTTAGGGCACTAGACAATGATTAAATGTAGTAATTCGATAATAATACATGGATTTCTCGCGAAAACATCGTTAAGGCGAAATTTAAAGTTTGTCTTGGCTGATTGAAGAAATTTCACAATAAAAACTGAAACGCAAAAACGCAAAAACGCATAAAGATGTTTATTCAGGACAATAACTTATATAAAACAACAGCAGAAATACATATAATGTATCACCAATGGAGGTTGTAAAATACTGTAGGTGATACTTAAACGTAATGTTCTATTTATTTTTTTTTTGTCGTTAAGGGGACTGGAGGGTATTAATCCATTATTTTTTAAATATACATGAAGGATTTTGCTTGTTTTTCAATAGATGAACTTTTATCATATACTAAATAGAAAAATCAAATAAAAACATGGGGTTATCGTTCACTTAAGCTCACAATCTGCCCTCGAAAGAAGCAACCATTTTTGTTAAGGTACTTTTTTTTAAGTTGAACTAATAGGAGAAATAGAGAGATATATATATCGAAATAAAAAAAGAACTAAATTACAGAAATCGATTTAATTTTACAACTGTTTAGTTTACGTAAAGCATATTTGAAAAATATCTATAGGTCACCGATGAGTTGAAAAAGACATTTTAATTCTAATGCCAAAACAAAATGTCATTATTGCACTAAAGGGAGACAATTTGGAGCTTTTACAGTGATATAAACATTTGAAAAATAAATCTGAGGCCAAAATCATTCGATTTTTTGGGTTGATTTTTGAGCCAATTCATAAAGTTATAACTAATAGTGTAATAAATAAAATTTGTAATGAAAACAAAAATGATAAAATTTTTGCTGAAATTACCCTCGAGCCTCCGAAAGAGCAAGTATTGCACACAAAAAAAAGGAATCATCCTTTAACGGAAACAACTCTTGAAATCATCGGCTATTCGTCGATGACTAAAGGCTATTTATTTCTGAAATCTAAATTTTGTTTTGCTGTTCTGAGTGTTCAAGATGTTACATGCAGCTAAAATATTGGTAAAACATTTGAAAAAATACTGATCTGTATAAAATTTACACAAAAGTAAACGAATGAAAGCCACTGGAATGCAGTCCAGGACTCGGATAAATAAGCACATTTAAACAAGAGTGCACACACTGAAATGTCTCGCCTACTTTCCTCATCATTAATATTATGTTGATAGCCCTAAGTATAAAGATTTATTACAACTGCCACATAAACTTAACATTAACCAAGATAGCTAAACAAAGACCAAATGAATTATGAAAATGAGGTAAAGGTCAGACGAACCATACCAGGCAGACATGAACAGCTAACAATTCTTCGATACAACAAATATACTTGACCTATTACTTATAGTTTAAGAAAAACAGACCAAAACACAAAAACTTAACACTGTGCAATGAACCGTGAAATTGAGGTCATGGTCAAATAAAACCTGGGAGACTTATATATAGATCATAAGATATTTTCATGCACCAAATATAGTGACCTTTGGCATATAATATTAGATAAAAAGACCAAAACTCAAAAACTGAACTTTGACCACTGAACCATGAAAATGAGGTCAAGGTCAGATGATATCTTCCCGCTAGACATGTACACCTTACAATCATTCCATACAACAAATATTGTAGACTCATTGCATAAAGTATGAGAAAAACAGACCAAGACAGAAAAATTTAACTATAACCACTGAACCGTGAAAATGAGGTCAAGGTCAGATGACACCTGCCAGTTGGACATGTACACCTTACAGTCCTTCCATACACCGAATATACTAGCCCTGTTGCTTATAGTATCTGAGATGTGGACTTGACCACCAAAACTTATTCTAACCTTTGTTCACTGATCCACGAAATGAAGTCGAGGTCAAGTGAAAACTGTCTGACGGGCATGAGTACCTTGCAAGGTACGCACATACCAAATATGGTTATCCTATTACTTATAATAAGAGAGAATTCAACATTACAAAAATTCTGAACTTTTTTTTCAAGTGATCACTGAACCATGAAAATGAGGTCAAGGACATTGGACATGTGACTGACAGAAACTTCGTAACATGAGGCATCTATATACAGAGTATGAAGCATCCAATTCTTCCACCTTCTAAAATATTAAGCTTTTCAGAAGTTAACTTACGCCGCCGCCGCCGCCGCCGCCGCCGGATCACTATTCATATGTCGAGCTTTCTGCAACAAAAGTTACAGGCTCGACTAAAATGACAGGTTATATGAACTGAGTGGCAATAAAAGCACAAGTCTAACACTTGCTTTTTAAAAAATTAAAATCTTTATTTAAAATGGTCATCTTTAAACAAACAAAAATTGAATATGAAAATTTACAATTTCAACAATAGATCGATATTAAACAGAAATGTTTCATTATCATTTTTCGGCTACAATTGGTATATGAACCATCCAAATGTCAAAATATCAACATAGAGTATTTACAAAGAATGTTTCTGTTATGTTGTGCAACTAAATCTCTACAGCAAATGGTAGTGACAACACTAGATGTTAATTAGGATCCAGCGAAAAGCCAGGCTTTTGTCCACGAAGGTAGCAAATTGTCGGTGTGACTATCGCTGACGGCTTTTGGTAACACACGATATGGTTGTTGGTCATGTTGTTATCACCAAGGGAAGGTCATCGTGCTCTTAATTTCCACACAAACTGATATAGCTCCAAAGGTTTAACAATGAACACCAATGGACACTCATGTCAATTGGAAGGACACGTGGAATCAATATCGGAGATGTTAAAGACAAATGCATCGGTCATGCTGGGCTTTTGTTGCTTAATGTCTAAATGGACATGGCCTATAATTAAAAGACCCTTTTGCGGAATTTGTGGATTATTTGGTCAACTGTATACAGTCTACGAGCAATTGCATCCTGGGAAAAGCCTCATTAGATAAACCCCAATTTGTTTGTAATTGGTTGTCAGAAAGACCTGGCATACAGTCTTATATTTATTGAACTTACTTACTTACAATAAGGGATAAGCCAGCGAGTAAGTCAGCAAAGGGTTAGGGAAGTACCTTGGTATATAAAAAAAAGTCGAAATAAACAATTGCCGGCTGGCCAAGAGATTCTCCACGTGGGGTATGATGCCAGAGGTAGAAGTAGGCATTGCCTTAAAAAAGGCACAGATCACTTAGGCCCAAGACCCGTACGAGTTTGACAACAATGAATTAAAAGGGTAAGGTGGTACCTCTGTTTGCAACGAAGTCGAAATACACTTTAATAATTGCCGGCTGGCCAAACTAAAAGATTCTCCACGTAGGCCATTTTACCAGAGATAGAGGAGGGCATTGCCATACAAATTTCTTATAGCACTTATGCCCTAGACCCGTACGAGTTTGACAATAATGAATCAAAAGGGGGAGATGGTTCCTCTGTTTACAACAAAGTCGAAATAAAGTATTGCCGGCTGGCCAAACTAAGAGGTTCTCCACGTAGGCCATTTTACCAGAGATAGATATGGTAATTGCCTTTAAAATGGCATATAACACTAATTCCAAAGACCTGTACGATTTTGCCTGCAAGGGGTTAAAAATAAAAGGTGTTACCTTTGTTTACAACGAAGTCGAAATAAACCTCTACCTCTGGTATAATGATCCACGTAGAGAATCCCGGAGTTTGGCCTACCGGCTACAGTTATTTTGACTTTAATGTGAACAGAGGTACCACCTCCTCATTTTAGCTCTTTACTGACAAACTCGTACGGGTATATGCCATATAAGTGCTATAGGCTATTTTAAAGGCAATGACCACCTATACCTCTGGTAGCATGGCCCATGTGGTGAATCTCGTAGTTTGAACAGCCGGCAATATTTCATAACGACTTTGCGATATACTAGAATACCCTCCTTTCCTTTTGCTGGCATAAGTGCTATAAACCATTTTAAAGGCAAGGCCCACCTCTACCTCTGGTATCATGATAAACGTGGATCATCTTTTATTTTTGGCCATCCGGCAATAGTTTATTTCGACTTTGTTATATACCAGGGTACCCTCCTTACCCTTTGCTGACAAACTCATACAGATCAATGGAATAAGAAGTATGGGCCATTTTAGATGCAATGTCCACCACTACCTTTGTTATAATGGCCTATGTGGAGAATTTCTTTGTTTGGCCAACCGGCAGTAATTCATTTCGACTTCGTTGTAAACATAGATACCACCTCCCCCTTTTAACACTTTGCTGAAGCACTGGTACGGGTCTACGGCATAAGTGGCCATTTTTGAGGCTATGGCCACTTCTACCTCTGGTATCATGGCCCATGTGGAAAATCTCTTCGTTTAGCCAGCCAGCAATAGTTTATTTCGACTTTGTGATATACTTAGGTACCCCCCTTACCCTTTGCTGATTAACTTACACGGGTCTGGGACATACGTGTTATGGCTATGTTAGAGGTAATGCCTACCTCATCCTCTGATATAATACCCCGCGTATAGAATCTCTTAGTTAGGCCAGTCGGCTTAATTTATATTTTCGTTGTAAAAAGAGGCATCGCATCCCCCCTTTAACCTTTTGCTGACAAACTCGTACAGGTCTAGGGCGTTAGTTTTATCAGCCATTTAAAAGGCAATGCACACATTTAACCTAGGATTAATGGCCAACTTGGAGAATCTCGTACTTAAGCAAGCCGGCAATAATTTATTTCGACTTCTTTGTAAACAGAGGTTCCAACTCCCTTTTAAACCCTTTGATGATACCGCGTACTTCTCTAGGGAATAAGTGATTTAGGCAATTTTAGAGGCAATGACAACCTCTACCTCTGGTATCATGGCCCACGCGGAGAATCTCTTAGCCATCCAGCAATAGTTTAGTTCGACTTTATTATATACTAGGGTACCAACCTTACACTTTGCTGACTAACTCGTACGGGTCTAGGTCATACGTGCTCATGGTCATTTTATAGAGGCAATCCCTTCCTCTACCTCTCATATTATGGCCCGCGTGGATAATTTCTTAGTTTAGCCAGCGGGCAACAGTTTATTTCAACTTCGTTATATACCGGGCTAATTCATCCCCCTTTTAACTCATTGTTGACAAACTCGTTCGGGTCTATAGCATAAGTGCTATGAGCCATTTTTAAGAGAATGACTACTCCAACATCTAGTATAAGGGCGCACCTAAAAATGTCTTAGTTTGGGCAGCCGTCACTATTTTTGGTGGACTGTGTGATATACTAGAGTATTCCCCTTACCCTCTTCTGACCAACTCGTACGGGTCGAGGACATAAGTGCCATGGCCCATGGACCATTTAAGAGGCACTGCCTACCTATACCTCTGGTATAATGGCC
Organism: Mytilus galloprovincialis; assembly: GCA_037788925.1. Classification (NCBI taxonomy): domain Eukaryota; kingdom Metazoa; phylum Mollusca; class Bivalvia; order Mytilida; family Mytilidae; genus Mytilus; species Mytilus galloprovincialis. The sequence continues at coordinate 20,803,706 of CM075342.1, read as the reverse complement.
AACGTGGAGAATCTCTTAGTTTGAAGAGCTGGCAATAATGAGGTTTATTTTTACTTCGTGATATACCGGCGAAACTCATGCCCCTTTTAATTCGTTGCTGATAAACTCGTGTAGATCCAGGGCATAAGTGCTATAAGCCATTTATAAGGGTTTGACTACCTCTTCTTCTGGTATAATGGCCTACCTGGAGTATGTCTTAGTTTAGCCAGCTTTCAATAGTTGTTTTTTAGACTTAGGGATATACAAGAGTATTCCCCTTGCCCTCTGTTGACCAACACCTACGGGTCTAGGATATTAGTGCTTCGAGCTATTTTAGAGGTAATGCGATATATTGCAAAAGACATGAAATTTCATGTACAAATCATTTATAATGTGAGTATGGTCTGTATTTAACTCCTAAAAGGACATGGTATTTTGAAGTTCAAAATGAAACCTGCCAAAAATATACACATTTTATATCGGACATAAAGCAAAATTATCGGACAAAAAGCAAAACGGACAAAAAGCAACGGACAAAAAGCAAAATTTTCGGACAAAAAGCAAAATAATCGGACAAAAGGCAAAACGGACAAAAAGCAACGGACAAAAAGCAAAAGTTTCGGACAAAAAGCAAAATAATCGGACAAAAGGCAAAACGGACAAAAAGCAACGGACAAAAAGCAAAAGTTTCGGACAAAAAGCAAAATTATCGGACAAAAAGCAAAAGCGGACAAAAAGCGAATTGCGGACAAAAAGCACCGTATCATAGCATATATACATAATAAATAAGTTCAGCTTCTTTATACGGAAGCTGGCTTGTCATGTTTTGGATTTTTTGTCAGATTTTCGGAATCCTCTGGTTTTATCAATTTGAATGCCTTGAAAAAAATTGCCCGGTGACCTCCATTTTTCTTTTTGAAAATCTTTTACATGTATAATGATAAGCCATCTGTAAAAGTCTTATAAAATTTTAATTACTTTTTAACAGTTTTTGAGAACTTCCACTTGTCAATGATAAAGCTATGAAAAGTCAAGAGAGAATTTTTTTCCCGCCAAAATTTCAATGGCTCATATCTCGAAAACAAGCTCGGTGACCTATGTATTTTTATTGCTTTTTGGATTCCTTTATCACTTCCCTATCAATATAAACTAGTGCTTTGAAAAGTTAATTACTATGAAACTGAGAAGCGAACTCCCTTATAAGAAGATACTGAATATTCCAGCAGATAGGTGAATAATTGTGCACTTTGTGTTAAAAGCATAAAATTTGGTAGAAACATAGTTTAAACCGTTCTAAACAAAATTAGATATGGAGGCAAGCTTGATTTTATCCACTTCCGGTTTTATCATCAAAATGGCGGACATGCATTTGATAAATGATTAATGGTTATTTAATTCTCACAACTGGTAGTCAAAGTTTGCTGTGTAGACTATATTATTGTGTATTCATGGTTTGAAATAATGTATCATTTCTTTGAAACCCTCAGGGTGTTTTATTCAGAATTTTGTCACTTCCGGTAAAAATATCACACGAAAACGTAATTTAGAGACGAAATACATGTTTAATAAGACCTGTTGGTGACCTTCTGCTGCTGCCTGTTCTATGGTCGGGTTTTTGTCTCTTTGACACATTCCCCATTTCCATTCTCAGTTTTATTTTATTTATTAATAAAACAAGTGTGGACACAGATGAGTGTGGATAGTATGTTTGGATGTTTTACAGTGTTTTATGATAAATGTAGTTCTATGATTTTCCTATATGTGTTATTAACTGTGTTGCACGATGACAACCAACCGGTTTCTTGCTTTTTGAACCCCGGGATGTGGCTTATCATTAACTGATCCATTTTTGTTCAATTTGTGGATGATTTGGGTTATTGTATGCTGTGAAAGGCTTCATTGGATCATGCCCGAAACTGCATGTCGCTGGTTGTCAGAAAGTCCTGGCATTTACTCAGATGTTTATTGCAGTTTCCTTACAATAAGGGCGGGAAAATTCATGACATTAGCCAAGCTTTAAACGACAAAATCGTGAAAATGGTGCGTATGTCGAAAAGCGGTGAACTCGGTTTACGTCCGTTCATAATAACCCTTACTTCGCATTTGTTCCAAAAATCACCCAACCCTAAAGTTGTCGACAATTGTCTTTAAAGTCATTTTCAACCAACTTTACAAAGTTCTAATATAAAACAAATAAAAATTATCAGACTTTTTTGAAAAACAAAAGTGTTGCGTTTTCATTGGCACTCAGTATATCTTATGTATGTGGTGGCTTGTCAGTATCATTAGTAAAACACTTTAAAATGGTGAATTGATTCTCAGATTAGAAGACATTTATTGGTTTTTAGTAATGACAATGCCTAACATGATGCTTGGGCCTGATGAGCTAGAAAGTAAGCTTCTGTGCCTGTTTTCTATCAATTCTTTGATAATATCTCCTTCAAAGCTGGTGAAAGCAAAACAAATTTGGTCAATGGACAAATAACGTTTGGTTCAAACAAACAAAAAATGCTTTTATCTCACTGTTACTTACATTGTACATAGAAATGATAATATTTGGAGACATCCTTGTACATGAGAGTTGTCTGTAAAATCTTTATTTCACAAAGAATGAATTGCATAACAATGAACCGAGCTCAAAGCAAAGCACTTTAATAATACACCTTGACAGAGAGCTCAATACAGTGATATACTTTGTACTACAGGTCCTTCATGAACATTCATCAACCAGAACCATATCTCAATAACATGCCATTCTACATGGTTGGATCAGAAGTCCTGAAAAAGACATGATTTTTTTTATCGTATTTAAAGTATATATGCATAGGTTAAAACTTTCACAAATTTGTGGTATAATCATTCAGTGTCTGGCAACTATCAATCGCTTCATGCACAAACTGATATAGGTTGAGCATGAGTGCCCCTCTGTTGGAAATAAAAACATACCTACACCTAATTTTAGTCAACTGATGAAGAAATATTCAAAACTATAAAATGTTATCTAAGACTTGTCAGTGTCTATATATAGCTATTCACCATCGCCACTGAATCAGTGATATATGTACACATAAATACATGTAAGACTAAAATTAGAGTACATACATTGTATATTAGACTAAAACTGACATTCGGTCTTTACCTTCATTCCCCAAGTCCTGTTCAAATCTGATTTATGATAAAATAAAAATTACAACCAATGAAATCAAAGGCGAATTAAGAGGCCCCCTTGTCTGGAAAAAAAATGGTTGATTATTTAGACAACCACTGGAGCATGATCAGAGTGGGCCCTCTCTTAGGCAGTCAGTGGGCCCCACTTATGAACATTTCTGGATTCGCCACTGGAAATATCCCTCTAATAGACTAGCGTTTAAATCCCAGTTTTCTAATATGGTAGCTAGGTGGAACCTAAAACTAAAAAATTTGAAAAAAATATTTTAAATATATTTCAAATGCATGTACATGTGATAATATAAATTCTCCAAATTTCACTGCATTTTCCCTATTGATGTTTTTCAACTACAGCCAGTTTGGTGTGGGTTGATGTTTGATTGTTGTACATGTTATATATCGACATGAGATTTGTTTATATACATAATACTTATTTCCCTAAATTCAAATAAAATAGATGTGAGAAATTAAAGGAAACCATATGCAAATATTAAAAAAATAATTTGCATTTGTTCTGTTGATTGATAGTGGTACACATATGAAGAAATGGTGAAATCACTTATATATAGTTCTGATCAAAAGTTTCATGGTAGACATGCATGGTAAATATCAGGTCTACAATCCATATAAAAATCTGAATTTATATGTGGTATAATTTCCAATGAGACAGCTTTCCAGAGGTTAAAATAACAAAGTAATTATAGGCAACCATACAGCCTTAAAAAGTGAGAAAAAAACAGTCTAGACATGTTAAGTAAGCAACAATTAAATTAAGAAAAGTAATGCCTAATGGCCTGATTTGCAACTTATAAACAACTGGTTTGGAACCCTCCCCCCAAAAAAAATCAAAGAGCAGATTGCTCTGAGGGATACGATTGCCGTTGTTTCGTTGACACATGTACATGTATACATGTAGCTGGATAATATTATTTTCAAAACTAATTCAACTGCACATGTAAAATAGTTACAAAATAGCCAATCCCGGATAAAAGTGTATGAACAATGCAATTAGGCCTATTGTGTTTTATTTTTGTACTATCAATTCCAAGTTTACTTTCCACAGCAGTCACTGAGACTCAGAGTGAGAGAAGGTATTTCACTTCGTACCTTATCACCTATTTTCCTACGTTAATTCTAGGAGGAACCCAATTCCTAACTCTTTAAATATTTAATTTCCTTTCGGTCAGTGATCATAACTCCTTTCCGTACACATTTATCGGTTTAAATTACTATCGTTTTTAATATACATTGTAATACACTTTATTGACAGAACGAGCTAATACTCGACGTATTGTTTTGATTCAGAATTCACGGAAGTTACTTCCGGAAGGGAGACAACTCGAAACAATAATATGGAAGACTCCATTTCGCCTGAAGGGGTGGTCTACGATGTGGACTATATTTATTTTAATTTAAATGATGCATATGATTTAAAATTATGCAACAATAATAACCTTCAATAGCAGACATACATAGAAAAGATCCCATGAGTTAAAAATTAATTAATTGAGTGGGGAATCCAGAGCAACCATTCAATCGAAAACCCCTCGAAGTCAAGAAAACTATACCCATGCGCATAATTTCAAAAAAAAACCTGGAGCAAGAACGTATATTAAATGTTTATTAAACGATCTAGATAGTTCTCTATTTCTTTATGGAAGTACAATCTCAAAAGGTACCTTCATAAAGGTAAAATATAAGAAAAACTCCACTTCAGTTCTTATATGACAGAAATAGATTTATCGGAAGTCAGAGAACTCTCGCATTTTATCAAAACTGGGAATTCCCTCTAACGTGTTTCTAAATTTATAAAAACACTTAGTAAATATAAATACTGCTTAATTCTGATTTTCCGTGTTGTTAAAAACACGCATATAAGTCAAGGGAATTATCAAACATGAAGATTATGAAAAGAACATTATAGGAAAGTTGTTAAAGTTCAATCCCTTTGTTTGTTTTTACCTTTTAAAGCAAGACAATCATAAGAATCTGAGATGTTCCTTAATGTTTAGAATAAAACGATTGACGTGAGGGCAACGCTCTGAGCCACCAGTATAAGTCTACAGATTGCTTGAAAGCAATCGTAGTCCCAAAAATTGTTCCAATGAAGATACAAGCAAGCCTGGAGGGGATTCATTACATTTGGAACAACTTTTCAGAAGGATGGATACGTATAAAAATTAAAATACGTAATAAGATTGCCATAAGACAACTACCCACAAATGTTCAAATGACAAAGCAATTATAGGCAACCATACAGCCTTCAAAAATGAGGGAAACTGTCCCAACATGAAAAGTATGCATTAATACAATTGAGAAGAGTAATGGCCTGATTCACAATTCCATTAATAAACAGGTCGGGAACATCTACCCTTCAAATAAACCAGATGCTCCACAGGGCGCAGCTTGATACTACAGCAGAGGCCGAACCCTGAACAGTTGGGGCAAGTATGGACACAACATTAAAGTGTAACGAGTCTGGGGTCCGTACCCGAGTTGATTCTCGAGATCTGAGACTTGTGTATACTTTTTTTTATTTATAATTTCTCTCTAACTCTCTCTCTGCTCATTAAAGCTCCTCCAGCTCAATGATCATTCAGCCTTACTGGCTTACTGACTCTATAGGTCAATTAAATAGCAAGATCTACTTGCTCACTAGCTCTGTAGCTCTTAGCTCAACAGACTCACTAGCGCTGTAGCTCCACTGGCTCACAATATTGCCGCTCTTTCCGCTATGTCTTTCAATCAACAAAGCTCTCTTAGCTCTAGCTCTTCCGTTTCTCTCGATACAGCTCACTTACAGCTTAAGATAATTCTTCTACTAAGTTTCAGTTATTGGAAACACTTGAGCAGTGAATCCAATGTTTGGAACAATAAGCAGGTATTTATCCTATCACTTATACGTGTGATCTGATCGTAATACCGACCCTGACTGACTGCTGACGGCTGTTTATATACCCTGGATGATTGGGATATACCACTATTGGACAATACCATTATCCTATATTGCCTAGTAACGAGGGTGTATCAACCCTGGATGAGTCCACCTTTATTGGACTGTGCCATATTGAGCATACCATAGTAACAAATAGGAAAGGGGACAGTAACTACTGACTTCGCCCTCGTTAATGCATAATCGTCCCAAAATCTTTCGTCACAAAAGCCTGATACAGCTCTGAATTTGGATTGTGATCAAATAGTCAAAACAGAATAGGTTTCTGACACAGAATGAATGTACATGTAGTCTAAGAACTTAAAAAATTTAATATTAAATTGGACTTTTACCTATTGTAGTCCTTTATCCAAAAATCTTAATACAATGTACATGGTTTGAGGCACTTGTCGCAGAAAAAAATCCTATAATTAGACTTAGGGGTCGACCATTTGATATTCTGGGGGAGGGGACAGGAGGATTTGTTTTTGATCGGTTATTTATTTTTGTAATCTAAGAGGACAAATTATTCATTTTCTGCACTAGTGAAGCAAGATTTTTCATTTTCATTAAAGCAAGGGACTGATTATTCATTTTCACAACTGTATTTATGATATTCGAAAAACATACAATGTTTAAATGATTTGTTTATATAAACAACATATTTGTGTTTCCTTAAAATTTTTATTTTGACATTATTTTTTTTTGCGTACCGAATGCTATAAATTTTTATTTTGACATTATTTTTTTTTTGCATGCCGAATGCTATAAATTTTTATTTTGATATTTTTTTTGCATGCTGAATTGATATGCACGCAGTTGTGTGTTGGCATATAGGGAGCTAAGCGCCTGAATACAATTTAATTAAATATATTAAATAACTGGGAATCCTCCCCCTTTATAAGTAGAGACAATCCATAACCCTTAAATTTATATAAATGAAAAGTAAGCTTCCATAAATAAAATTCAACAATGTTTCTTAAAATGGGTAAAAGTGGTATAGTCATACCCCAACATGTTGACCATAGATAGACAAACAATTCACTTGCATTCGATTCGCATTTGAACTATGTGTTTGTTAATGTAAACCATTTCAAATGTGAATTAAACTAATTCAAATTAGTTAATGTCGATGCAATCCAATTCAAATTAGGTGTGAACTCAGTATGATTGTCAGGTAGTTTCAAACTGAAAGATACTTTTAAAGGAAGGGAAAGAAACGGATAAAACCATGTGTGTTACAAACACTGTTTATTCAAGTCAGAATCCTGGATCTCAATAGTACTTTCATAATGTCAAATAAAAACATGAATGTGATAGTTACATACAATGCTACATGTATTTAATACGTATTAAATGACATTTATTTTAGTGATTGGTAATTAGGAAAAATCTGAAATTCAGGCGTAAATTGAGACAAACAATATCACTGAATGCAGTTTCAAGTCAAGTGACCAACAAACATGGAAATCTACCTTTTGAATGAAAGGAGAACTCTTACATTGAAAATGAATGATGTAAATCTAGATTCTAATAATAGCCGAAGGGAGCTCACATTCACAACAGTTAAAGCATTGCTGAATTAGTGAACAAAGCATTTTTCTCATTAACTTGAAAATCCACCTATTATAATGGAAAAAACCCGAATTTTAAGACATAAATTATAAAATTCCTGATAAAAAGCGGTGCCGAGCATGCATGTAATATGCTTGAAACATATTCAAAGAATAAAGTTTTATAACTTCCTAATGTCATTTCCAAAATTTATCAAAACCTAAATCTTACTGTGGATCCTATATTTTTCGTGGATGTCAATTCTCCTGGATTGTTGAAAACTTGCATATTCGTCGATATTTGAATTTGTGGTTTTAACAATCCAGACAGACAAATAGCAATAAGGTGTTTAGGAAAACATGACCTAAAACCTCCTTCATATAAGACAAAAATACATGGGAACTCATACTGAATGGTCAAATGTGTTCAATATGAAAATTGCAGTTAAGATGGTAAAATCACAAATCAGCCGTTACTGTAAATGGACTATGACTTTTGAGCAAATTTAAAGGGAAATGACAGGGAAGGGGAGCAAATGCCCTTTCATTTGGTATGCAGGTTTCAAAATAGTCCGAGATTATTCTGACATCCAACGGCTGGTTTGCCACACAAGCTGGGGCCGTGGGACGTCAGAGCTCGTCCCATATCAAAAAGTGGATATTTGCCCACCCAAAATAGATGCGCTGCTTCGTCACTTCTAGTGCCGACTGACGCCCTTGGAATTATATAAATCGGGCATCAATCTGTTCATTTTTCATTTATCTCTTCATTTATGTAAGTTTCACCTACCTGCCAACCTTTATTTTTCCATATTTTAACAGTTTTCACAGTGAACCATCGATTTCGGCATTTTGCCTTTCATTTTCAAAGATTATCACGTGACCACGAGAAAACAGTGATGATTTATGCAAATGACCATAATGTAACACCTCGTTCATTTACAATGCAAGTTATCTAAACGTCCGAGAGCTTCCGATTGTAACATGGTCGGAACTAAATGCTTCATACCGATCTCCTGTAAAGGAGGTGAAAAAATATAAATATTTGCATATTTTGAGTCTCGGGACCACAAACTCTCTCGTAACTTGAGGTCCATTTGAAAGTGAAAGTCAAAATGCCGAAATGGATGGGTCACTGTGAAAACTGTTAAAATATGGAAAAATAAAAGTTGGCAGGTAGGTGAAACCTACATAAATGAAGAGATTAATAAATCAAAGCGCGAAAGCGCTGTAAAGGCAGTTAATTACAGGTTGTGTGTACTTCTAGTCCAGTTATATCATTATCTTCCATAGAACAGAGGTGGTTTGTAGTATTTAAGATTTAGAGTTCTCTTGTACCTAGTTCACCTATATCTATAGTCTACTGTTTACAGTATATTTTCTGTACCTCGCCATGAAATGCATTTTTAAGACATAAGAACTTTTCCTTTTTAATGTAAATAAAACTATTTTTAATTATTGATTATATACACATATTCAATTACTCCTATCCTATGAAAAATAATTCACAAAGATTGACTAGTCTCCGTTCTGTGTGTATTGCTAGAACATCAAGTAACATAATGGTTAATGTACATAGTAACATGTCAACTCTTTTGAAGACAGAACTTTTTTAAAATTCTCCCTCCAAGCAAAATTATTTTTCAGTATAAACATGATAAAGTTATCTACCTGTATTAATGACCTAGAGACTCTCAAGAGCCTGTGTCGCTCACCTTGGACGGTCTATGTGCATATCAAACAACGGACACATATAAAATGACAAAATTGTGTTTTTGATGATGGGGATGTGTTTGTAGATCTTTCTTTACTGAACATTCTTGGTGCTACAATTATCTCTATCTATAATAAACATGGCCCAGTATTTACAGTTGAAAATATTTTTTAAAAATTAACAAAAAATACAAAAATTTATGAAAATTGTTAAAAATTGACTATAAAGGGCAATAACTCTTTAAGGGGTCAACTTAAAATTTTGGTCATATTGACTTATTTGTAGATCTTACTTTGCAGTTACAGTTTATCTCTATCTATAATAATATTTAAGATAATAACCAAACTCTGCAAAATTTCCTTCAAATTACTAATTTGGGGGCAGCAATCCATCAACGGGTTGTCAGATTTGTCTGAAAATTCCTGGGCAGATAGATCTTCCCTGAAGAGACAATTTCACCCTATGTCAGATTTGCTCTAAATGCCTTGGTTTCAGAGTTATAAGCCAAAATCTACAGTTTACCTGTATGTTCTATTTTTGGCCATAGTGGCCATCTCGGTTGGTTGACCGGGTCTAACCACACATTTTTTAAATAAGATACCGCAATGATGATTTTGGCTAAGTTTGGTTAAATTTGGCACAGTAGTTTCAGAGAAGATTTTTTGTAAAAGTTTATGGACGACGAAACCAAGTGATGAGTCAGGTCAGGTGAGCTAAAAAGGAGTTTTTAATCAAGGTAACAATGACATCTGGTGGCCATAAAAGCCGTCTCATTAGCATTTTAACCACTTCCCATATTTGCTTTTAAGACAATAGAAGAAAATTATTCAATGCAAAAACAAAACTTACTTGTAAATATGAAATTCTCTTTACAGTATGAGTTTTTCTCATTGTTGGAGATTGTACAGTAGTACAGTCCTGTAACTGCTTAAATACCCATTTCTTATCCCCTTTAGTTTGATAAACTCACAGAATATCATATATTTACATTGTGCCACATCTCCTTATTTTTATATGCATTACAATAACATGAACAATTGTAATTCAAATCTATATATCAAAGCAAAATGAATTTCACTACTTTCATTCATGCATCCTTTGGAAAAATATAAGTTTTAAAATGACACAATATATGTTTATTTATATAAAAATAATATTTAGTTTTCGACTCTTAACAGGTATAAACAAGAATGTGTCCCCAGTACACGAATGCCGGTTGCCCCACTCGCACTATCATTTTCCATGTTCAGTGGACCGTGACATTGGGGTAAAAACTCTAATTTGGCATTAAAATTAAAAAGATCATATCATAGGGAACATGTGTACCAAGTTTGAAGTCGATTGGACTTCAACTTCATCAAAAACTACCTTGACCAAAAACTTTAACCTGAAGAGGGACAGACGGACGGACGAACGGACGAACGGACGAACAGACGCACAGACCAGAAAACATAATGCCCCCCTACTATCGTAGGTGGGGCATAAAAATGCACAGCTGTGTCATGATTTGTGAAATCTGTGCTGAAAACATAGGCATTTATGGTGTTTGAGTAATTCCATCTGTGAAGCTCAACATTAGCTCGTCAGTTGGTGGTGGACAGTTATAAATCTTTCCTGCAGGATGAATGTACATCTGTTCAGGAAAACCAATTTCACAAATCAAAACTTTCCTCTAGATTTCTCCTACAATATTCATCCAGTTTAGTTCTTTTGGTTTAACGGGACATCGTCCTGATTTTTAATTTTGTAAACCATTCAGTCTCTTGCTTACAAATGGTGCATGACAATAGGATGGGAATGCATGGCAGTAGACAAGTCTCTATAAAGTGGGTATGTGCCCTGAAAAAAGTTTTATAACATTAGCTTTTTTGAAACTTGTGAAAGACTTGTGCAACACACATACCTAAATAACTATAACATAGGTGGAGAGCATCATTCATGTCAATGTTTTGTTCCTGTTTACATTGTCATTGATATTTTTCAAGAAAGCCCGAGGCATAGCTCATGAATTCTTGTCATTACAACCGAAATTTACATAATTACTGCTAAAATAATTATCAGTATAATATATCTCTTGTAGAAAAACCATACAATTGTAGTATTAACCAAAAAATGTCAAACAGATGATATTGAATCGTAATCCCAAAAGTTATGACGTCTTGAATTCACCCCCCTTTTTATTCTAAAACGATAATTGCGGTTGCAAACAGACTTTGGTTTACTTGCATGGCGATTATATAAATAACAGTATATATTTCTTAAAGAAAATAAAGTTTTACCATGAATAGTTTCCTGAACGTAGTCGTTTTCAGTAAAATGTGCCTTGCAAACAACAGCTGATTGATATGGGTTCTACGATTGCATCGCACATGACAATCTACGTTTGAGCCATGGCGTTGATCCAACTTTTCCTTCTTATTAAGTCATTTAGAAATGCAAGTCCTCCTCTTAAATGACACTCAGGTACACACCAACAAGGACTAGGCATCGTTAATTGTGTGATTGTTTTGCAGTGCAAAAACGGAAGTTAAGGACGGAACTGACTTGTCTCACTAATAAGAGACAAGAAGAATTTTAGAGACAAACAGCGACAAGAAGTTTAATTTAGTGACGAAGCGACAATAACTAACAAGGGACAAGCAAATCGTAATTCTCTCACGAGGCTATTCTCCTTTGATGTGATAGGGTGAAGCTACACCTATCAAATATGTCCCTATGAAAAAGAAGAATTTCACTGTTAGAAAGGAAATGATATTGCATGGTTTTGATTCAATAAATTCTTTAAAAGGAAATTGATTTTTTTTGTTTTGATGGCCAATTTTTAGCGTGTGCATAAAATATATTTTTTTTTATATCTAATAAAAACTTATCCCTTTCTTCTTAATAAAAACATATTTTTATCTATCAATGTACAGTAATATAAAAAATGTTTTATAACCGCCCCTATAATAAAAAATAATGCATGTTTTTTTTAATATCTATGGGGAATAAGTTGTTGCAATGACATTTTTTTTATTTATGTATAGTCGCTATATAGTCTTCTTGACGCTTCTCGCTAAATTAATTATATTGTCGCTTCTTATCGCTATTTTAATTTTATTGTCGCTTCTTATCACTTTTTGACGCTTCTTGTCTTTAATTAGTGGAACCCTATTCAGGAACGATAATTTCATATTTTACATAACTGAGACCGAAATAACTATAACGTCATACGGCTTCACGTACAGAAATACTTTAAATTGTATATTATGCAATATAATTCACGGTCAGTCGACTTTTAATTATAATATCATGTTATATCAACGAGTGAAATGATTTTAAAATATCTTTAGATCGCAAATAGTACTCGAAATTGAACGGACCTCTTTCCACACGGAATTCGAATAATGATAGTTTGTAATCAGATTGACTGCTTATAATGCAAAAGACACATTAATAAACAGATTTTTAAAACGAACAATTCACACTGATCGTTTCTTTATTTCCCAATGTAAATGAAAGGAACAAAAACCAATACATACCACAAAAAGTAGAGGAGAAATTTAAACATTTCCGGATCTATTTCTTGCAGAATGACCCCCAGCAAAGATTTGCGTAAGGAAAGATGAACCTCATGACTTGAAAGTCAGGCCTTAAAGCACTGCCTTTAAAAATGAACAGATTGATGCCCGATTTATATAATTCCAAGGGCGTCAGTCGGCACCAGAAGCGACGAAGCAGCGCATCTATTTTGGGTGGGCAAATATCCACTTTTTGATATGGGACGAGCTCTGACGTCCCACGGCCCTAGCTTGTCTGGCAAAACAGCCGTTGGACGTCAGAGTAATCTCGGACTAGTTTCAAAAATAGAGGGAGAATAAGAGGGAAAGTTGAGTCATCTTTTTAGACTTCAGTTAAACTGAGACTACTGTAATGTGTTATAGTAGTCTCAGAGTTAAATAATGACTTATGAAGTTATGTATTTTTTTTTTATACCTTCTAATTTAAAAAAAAAAAACCACAATACTCAGAACTATGTCTAATTCACTTTGACTACTGATGTGCAAACCTAAAAACAGAAAAATATATCATAAAATAGTGATTGAAAGATTCATAACACTTTGAAAGGATAATTCAGACACGTGTTACACGGGGAGCATGTTTGTTTACAAATAATAATGTCACGTGATCGCGCAGACCTCACATGTTGCATCGCCCTTTAAGGCTTACAATCCACTAATACATAACCCATTATCATGCAAACATGCAACGTGAATGTGATTGGTTATCAAATAATACATAAATAATGCATGTACAGTTTATGAAGAAATTAGTTAATCAAATAGATCGATTTTCACTGTTGACACGAATAGGTCGGGTTGACATTTTTGTCATTGGGGATAATATTGAGATAAATGGGATAAAACTGACCGTCAAAAAGGTCTAGAGAAGCACATCAGTAGAACCTTAACATTAATAAATAATACTTACCAAAATTTCTCTAATTAATAAACTATATAACTGAAATTTCACAAAGATAACGGTAAATAATTTTGATGGTGGTGGTGATGCTGGTTAAATTGGCGCGAAATAATATTCTTACTCCTATTGCTTTACGTAAAAAAAAATGTATAGAATTGAATTTAACTAAAGTTGAGCATAAAAAAAAACGTGAATATGCAAAAGCCTGGTAATAATTAATGATAAAGTGTGTATAAATTTCCGCAAACGAATTTACTCGTATACTTCACTAAGAATTACATTTGAGCGCAAGGAGATCTATTTGTGAATCGGTTTATATAACCCCGGTTGAACTCAGGGTCGTATTGACGGAATATTTTGCGTTGCTTTTAAATCATTGAGGCCATCTGTTTTTATTACGGGTTTCCACATCTTTAAATCGGAATTATAAAAAAAATGGAATGTTGTTAGCAGAATCAAAACAGAAATGATGAACACTGCACAACATTTTCAGCAAAACATAAATAGGATGGAGGATCTGTGTATTCACATTATTTGTAAAACTCTCCTTATTCCTGTGAAGCGTGTGCTTTACATCGAGGCTTTCTATGCTTATCATCGACGCCACAGTACTTCAACCAATCAGACAACGTTTATTTGGGGCATTCGACCTATTTTAACTCAGATTTTGGAATTTTTTAATCGAAATTATAGAAAAATGGAATGTTGTTTGTACATATAAAATAGAAAAAGATGAATACTATTAGCTAAAGCAAGTTTGGATGGGGTTCTGTGTATCTACATTGTTTGTACAACTCTCCTTACTGATGCCATATTTTGGAATTTCCGTGACCTAAATGGTTCGCGAAAATTAATATTTTTATATATAGTATAGTAAATAAGCAATGTTGTCAAAAAAATTAATTTAATATCATTGACCTTCTCTGATATATTTGTTCGATCATACATCAGAATAACGAATTGTTCGATTAATTGTGTAATAGTGGTTTCGACATTCAGAGTACTAGCCAGGCTGCGATTAATATCGTAGCGGCTACATAGGGCTACGTAGATTATGATTATTGAACGTGAAGCTATCCTAGCTGCTACATAGATATTGATGGCAGGGTTGAGTTCAATATCGTAGCAGCTACGTAGCGGCTACGTAGCTGCTATCAATATCAATATCTATGTAACAACTAGTCTATAGCTACACGTTCAATAGCTATATAGTCAAAATCTACGTAGCTGCTACGATATTAAACACAGCCCAGCTAGCACACTACGAGTTCTGTAGACAAACATGTACGTAGCACTACGTAGGCTAGCTGCTACGATATTGAACGCAATCCTGGTCTTTTATAACGATGAATGCTCTTGTGACACCATTTAATTATATCCATGTATCCCATGCTTTTTTTCCCTTAACCAGCGATCGATGCCACAGTGTCGAATTCAGTGAAGGCATGGAAAAGAGGCAATGCATATATGCGTTTTCTTGTCCTAAAAAGTTAGCAAGCTCATGAAATGAAATTCATCCGAAGTGTTTTCCAGTCCTTAAACCCATAAATATCAGCTACATTTGTGACATGAAAGCAGGACACAACAAGTACTACTACATCGGTATCAACTGTAGCAATAATTCATAATTCTCTTCCCGGAAATGTGTTCATCCATCAGTTTATAATTTGACAGAAATAGAATAAACTCTGTTTTGTTTTTACCTACACCTGAGAAACTCTATCAGTTTCGTGGTTAGCATGTTTGCATTTGATAACGTCTCTTTGTATCGTCAATCGTTATATTGTCTACAATAGTTACATCTTGTCAAATGTTTCAAAGACTTTGAATTAAACTAAATGAGACTAAATGCTGGTGGATGGGTGTAATTTTCTTGTTTAAAGGACTTGTCTTCAGTTTCCTCTTAGATAAACTTTTCATACTGGTACTGTCCATCTATTTCTATTCAACGAACGACGAATAGTATCAACAACTGCTGAGGGAGCTATATATTTAATTGGTATACAGAACAAGCAGTTCGTTGCTGTCTTCAAGAAATTGATTTCCTAACTCTTCTATCACAGAAGCTACATTATGGATAAAAAGTGCCTCAATCTGACTTAACAACAGGTTTATTTCATGTTGTTTGTCTGATAGTCAACCATTATTCCTAGGTGCATATGAAAGAGGTTTCTTTGGAGAGTAAATGTTAAGGATTAGTTTGTAGCTGTTGAATATTAACATCTAAGCAATCGTTAGTGTTTCCTGCTAATAAGTACCCGGTTTTTATAGCTTGTCCATGCAACAACAAACTAACAAGAGTTACGAGAGATCTTGGAACAAAATACTCCTCACAGTGCACTGGAAAACTACCGTCAAACCTAAATGTAACAATAAACATGTCGCTGCGAATAATTGTTACTGCTTTATAAATCTGCATTTAGTTTGAGTCACAGTCATCGTCACCTCCGTTCTGAAACGAGGGTCCTATATCATCTTTGAAAGCATGTGAAAGCTCTCTCACAGGAAAATAAATGTAAAATGAAAGAATTATATTCTATTCTTTCATCTTGTACTATGAACTCTATCTTCAATGTCAACATCTAGATTCCTTATTCGCCAAGGCATCTTGAATAATGGTGCTAAATCTTCTTCGGTTAGTAGCTGATGAATTCAGCTAATGTGATTCCATGGCTTATTCGTGTGTCTCTTCCTTATTCAGTCTCATCTTCCCTAGAGAGTTTTGATGCCTGTCGATAAAGATTAGCAAGTCATTGGACATGATATTTCGTTTCTTGTACAATAAGGTCCCAAGCACTGATATTCTCTAATAAAGTTGTGTACTGAAGCTTTAGTACACATCGACAAAAAGGGATATCAACGTCAACATAACTTGTCGTTTCTTCGTGGAGGTTTTCATCTGGTTTATACGAACAACAAAAGTAATATACAATTCTTTCATTGCTAATTTTCATGATAAGCTGGTTTGCATCTGCGATTGCTTGTTTTTTTTACATATCATCTGTATCCTTTTGATGTCTAATTTTAGTTCTGTGTTAAAAGATGGCAGGCCTTATGCCATGTGGCATTGGTTTTCTTTTTTGCATGGTACAAGGAAGACCACTGCCATCATATTGTGTATACAGATTGGTCATAGACGGTTAACATCGAAGTTCTTTGTATGTAACAAGATTTCCTGCTAAAGTAACATATCCGGCACCAATATTGATACACTTTGGGGGTGTAGGGCATTGCAGCTATTCGTCTGTCATATTTTGACAAATTATACATTTTACCTTGAGAATGGAAATGGGGAAGATGTCAAAGAGACAACAAACTGACCAAAGAGCAGACAACAGCTGATTGCACCAATGGTTGTTCAATGAAGCGGTAAATTCCCGCACCTGGAGGTGGTCCTCAGCTGGTCCCTATACAAAAATGTGTACTAGTTCAGTGAAAATGTATGGTACACTAAACTCCAAAACATATAAATGAACTTAAAATAAAGTCCAGCCAACCTCTACAACATTTGAGGAAGGACTACCTGGGCTTTGATCATCTAATGTCTCAATAAGTTTAAATCTTTGAGAGCTCATCTTTGAATTGTTATTTAGACTCTTGATTTATAAAGTGTATGTCTATCTGCATTCAAATATAATAATGGAACAATATTATTCACCCTATGAATTGAATTTTAGTGGTCTCCAAATAAATAAATAAATAGATGATTCTATTACATTTTTCTTCTCACTTTTTGCAAATTAAAAGTCGACATTTTTCTTGAATTTTAACATGAAATTTTGACCGGAAGTTGACCAAACGTCACCTAATTGCTGCTTGAACAATACTGAAAACTAATTAATGTGATTCAGATCAATTAAAACATCAGGTCTTGTAGTTAAAACTAAAAAAATTGAGAGAGAATTAAGAAAAGTTGAAATTTTAACATGCATCCGCCATTTTGGATTTTACCGGAAGTTAACTATATTTCCAGCTTGCCTCCATATCTTAAATTAAAGAGTATAGATAAAAGTATGTTTGAGCAAAATTTGGTGCTTTTAACACGAAGTGCACAATTCCTTCATATATTGCACCTATCTGCTGGACTATGAAGATCCGTTTAGGAGGGTCCATTATTCTCCCTGAATTGGTATGCACAAACATCTTCGAGTATTTTTTATCATTATATCTTAGTACGATTCATTTCTGCAGGCTGATCACAAGTGTAATACATACAATATGCACTCTTGATGATCTTCACTTATACATGTTATATGAGGGTGCTAAAGGGTCATGTTCGTGCAACGTGTTTGCCCTTTTTATTTCACGTGCAGTCGTAAAAGAGGTTCGTTATTCACCTTGTTTCGTGAAATCAGTACAAGGATCAATGTGCAAGAAATATTCAATTGTTCGTTCATCGAGAAATGGCAATTTTATTTCTCGTTCTTCCGTGTAGATACCCCCTTTACGCCCCTCTTATAATGTACATATCAAACCACATCAAATATAGTGTATTACATAACATTTCATTTTCGTTGCCAGATGAAAGAACAGTAATCAGGTTTTTTTTTAAATAAAAATAACACATAATAAATTTAGTGATTACGACGCGATTATATGATTCTTTTTTGTCAGCGCTCAAAACACCTTTATTTTATTTCCTCTACGGTTGTTTGTTTTAGCTCTAGCTTAGGCAAAACCATATGCCAATACGTGAATTTTTTTTTGACAAATCAATGAAATTAGTATGTAAAAAACGTTTTACTGAAAGTTGACTTATCATTTAACTAGGTTTTGTCATATCTGTTTTAGATTATTAAGTGAATTATATAGAGCATTGTTTAAAAATGTCGTGAGTGACATTTTCTATGTTAGGAAGGTCAAAGAAGCTTCTTATCTCAAAACTTTAGCCCAGTTGTCATCATATTTGTATTGATATGAGATACGATTAATATATTATATATCAGTACAGTACAGACATTGTTTAAAAAATGCTGAAAGTATCGATACACTTAAATTTTTTCATCCCGAATGCATAGTTTTAGGGTTTGACCGCCACTGAAGAATATTATAAAGATGAATGAAAGCAACAGTAGTATACCGCTGTTCAATAGTCATTAATCAATTCACCCATGAAATTACCCATGATTCTTTAGATTCTGAAACGACTAATTGTGAGAAAATAATTCATGTTAATGAAATCCGAGGAAAACACACCAACTATAAGAGGAAAAGCAATGGACCCCAGTCTTTGTTTATTTAATTCATCATATGTTATAATTAATTGAGTAAATGAATAACAAGTTCTCTTTTTTTTCCTGCAGTTTTCATATTTCGTGATGGATGTGACAAGAATATTTCTCCTCACTCCTGAAGTATTTGTTCTCTGCAGATGATTGGTCGGCATTTAGTTATGACGTCAAATTTTCTTCTAAATTGTTCATTGTGTCGTAACAAGAAAAGGCGACAATTTCTGAAGACATTACATATAAAGAGCACACTTTTCTACAAATCTTCCAAAAGAAAGGATGCAAATCATTAGAAAGAAAAATTCACCATGAATATAACTTGTGTATAACGATATTCCAGCAAGCCTCGAGCTTCAAATATTAAAATGTGGCTGTCTCGATTGGAGAAATATCGTTACACACTTGTTGCATTGATGAAGTCTATATTTCTTAAACGAAATTCCAGACATTGTTTACAGAAAACTCTTTATTTAAAATGTACTTTCGGAATGATATGTTAAGTAAGTGTTGCATTTCTTTCAGTTTAAAAATATGTTTGTGTTATATCAATACAATAACATGTGAAAAAAATATAACTTGTCTAGTCAAATTAACAAATTGAACTACTAACACTGTAACATGTTTAAAACCCTCAGTATATATATGTACATTTAAGGTATAGCATTTCTAATTTTTGATTAGTTTTATCAATAACACGAATAAGTAAAGTATAACAGTAATGGAAAGTATTTCTTTCAAGATTGTATATGTCACCAATTTTATAATTAGTACTTTACTATTGATAAACGATTGAAGATATAGGGAGTTCTATTAAATTTAATACCAGTTCTACATGAAAGTCCAGTTTTCAGTATTTTTCCTTTGTATAAGGTGCATATATTTTTTTCATTTTTTTTTTGTATGATAAAGAGGTGAGGGCATTTATGGTTTAATTGAAGATGGACTAAAATTAAATATTTCTGTGCACCTAACTGTTAAATACTCTTCATCGGATATGACTTTGATTTGTTTCACTAGTGTATGCTCAACTTATTCCAGGGTTCTTCGTCGAAATGAATGATCTTGTATAAACATTTTATATGTCTATGTTTTTTCAAAACAAAACAAACAATCATACCAATCCCTCTCTTTTGAAAATATAATCTCGTCTAAGAAAAAACTAGAAGCTCGAAAGAGCTTGTGTGGCTACCTTTTTTTTCGCTGTGGTTTCAGGAATCATGTAGAATAAGTTTAAAATAATTATAATAAGTATTATATACCCTTATAAGGATTGAGGTCAAGTTTTGTTTAATTTGGTCCAGTAGTTGAATCAAAAGCAGAATATTTTTCGGTTGCATGTTGGTCAAAATACACTTTGCATGTCTTACTTTGCTGAACATTATTGTTCCAGGTGAGCTTAAAGCAAAATCGATTTCTTTTTTCTCGAATATGCATGCTAAAAACGATATTCATCATATCTTTTAAGTGTATTCAATAATCATATGCAGACAAAATACGTTAATTAAGGATGAATCTGTTCATTCGTCACAGTATTCCAATTGCGTACACATACACCCTTCTCAAATTGATATAAAAAGGTCAAACAGAACCTTGATAATTACGTCAAGTGCTATGAAGAGTAAACATTATTTGACTATGATATTATTGTTATTTATCTTAATATAGTATTTTTTCCAAAAACATATAAATTTTGAAATAAATCCTTTGAATATGCTTTACACTGACACGTAAGATAAACTCTGAACCAATTGGATGTCTCTGATTGTTTTTTAAACATAACAACATAACAACAAAAGGTTGATATGGTATTCGTGTAAAATAGATAGTTTTATCTAAAATATATTGAGCGAAAACTATTTGCATGCAAAAACACGTTTTGTATTTCACAAACGCAGAAAAGATATTCGTTTAGGTGCATAAATGGTTTGACTTATTCCAAAACTGATATATGATGATTTTAAGATTGTTGCTTCTTTGTTGTACATACGTATGCATTAAAGGTAAGTGTCCTTTGGGTACTATGTATTCAAACACCGCTATTACAAAGTTTTTTCCCACAAAAGTGACAATAAATTCTTATTTAGCCTATGAACTAAGGAAAAACAAAACAACTAAACACAAAAAACGAAATAAGAGCCAATATATATCTAATATCTATCTAAATTTTGATTTTGTGAGGCTAAAATTACTATCTAAAGAAATTGAAATGATTCCACAAACACGCCTAATTAACCCCCTAATTTTTAAGAAACGTGATGCGACTACAAATTGACATTGAATCTATGGCAATTACTATTTCCAACTTAAGATGAAAATAACAAGAAGTGCTCTAGCTTCTTTATGGATATTTATTTTTATTCCGTTAGTACTAAATGTAATTATTTTTTTTTTTACATTTTCGGTGGCAATGATTTGGGTTTCAATTACATTACTATGAGCTTCGTGTAATTGATACCAAGAAAGACATAACATGCCATTAGTTTGTATATGAATTAGGCCGTTTATATTTCGAGGTATGTTAAAGCGGACTATGTGGTATGCTTATTACTTATTGTTGTAGACCATACATTGATCTATCTTAAGTTGCTTTTTTCTGTGTCATTTGATCTCATTTGGTCAGTTGTCTCCAACGTAATTGTACCACATCTGCTTATTTGTATATATTTGTAGCAACTGATGATGAAAATGAATTATCAATCCGTAAAAATCCGAGGCATCGGCTCACAAATTAAACCCGACTGTTAAAAGGATATACGATAATACAAAAGATATTTTTTTTTTATTTTTTTTTTTTTGCATTTCAAACAAAAATCTCTGAAAAAGTTCAAACTTCATTAAAACGGTTTTGATAAATCAAAACTGCGCTGTAATAATCGTGGTTTACCTTAGACAAAGAAATTTAAACTGGTGACAGAAAATCATTAAATTACAAAATTCCTTAGAGATAAAATATACCACTAGGGGGTTATCATTTAGATTTTTACTTTGATCACCTTGCTATGCTTGCACTTATATGAATCACTGTGTATGACTAAACGAAATCAAGAGATCAGAAAATAGCACTTTATAGATATTTTTATATTTTCGACTATACCCGCAGTTATTTGGACTACATCTTTTGGGTACACAATTTATTTATCTCTAACTATTCAAACGTCTGTTACTTCTATTTAAACGAAGAATTCTCCTTTTTTTAGGTATTGTTTTCTCGATCCATTTTTTGTTGGCGTTTTTCAACTGTTATGCACTTTGTTTTCTATAATTTTATCTTGTGTGCGGGAGATACGGAGCTTGTATTGTAGCGACAGAACTTTATTGATACCGTTAAAAAGTATGTACTAAGAATTAGTATTACTTTGAATATGAATCTGGCTTTGACAAATCTAAATCATAATACAAAAATTAAACTTCTAGATCTTATAATCCGAATGTGGTCGGTATCTCACTTTGCATGAGTACACAGTTATTGTTTTATCACCCATTCTAGAAGAGATTTTTATTTCAAGAAGCTACTGTCAGCAATGCCAGAACAGGTATAAACCATGCTATACTCTGATAAATTTAGGGTTATTAACACGAAATTTAAATTCTATTTCATCACATTTTAGCCCAACGCCTAGGAATTTACACATTAGCTGGTAAGAATCATACCGCCCTTCAAGGACGAGTAGAAATAAGAATAAATGGAACCAGTGGAACTGTATGTGATGACAAGTTTGATAACAACGCAGCCACAGTAGTTTGCAGAGTATTAAACCATACGTATGTATGCCTTTTACCTATACTTATTGACAAAGATTAAATTGGAATTGATGAAAACTTTTTATCTAGTTTGAGGTTTTTATGAATACTATCATTGTATAAATAAATGTCTTTTTTGTATCATGTTAATGTGATAAGAAACTTAATATAGCGCTAATGGATTAAATTTAATTAAAATATAACATATCAGAGTAATTGTTTTTAATAATGAAAAATATTACCGTGGCCTAGTGCTCCAAGGAGATACCCTACAGTTATCATTTACCTGTTAAGATAGAGGTTAAACGTTATGATCCTGTTGGTCCCCGTTGCATTTAATTGTTTGTTCTCAATTGACAACGATTGAAATGTTTCCTCTCAGAAGTTGTAAGTTCACACTGGATTAATATTTGTAACGTTTAACAATTTAAAAAGTTTTACACTTCGTTCGAAATGATTATAGGTGAAATACGTAGATACGGAAACAATATTTTTTGCATAAGCTACTTGTCACGGAAAGTGTCTTTTAAAAACAGAAATAACTTTTTTGCAACCTTATTTTCTTGCGGCAAGATCTTTCATTTGTTAAACATAATATACAGAATTTGTTTTTTATCGTTTACTGTTATAAAAATAGTGAATATTCATATCGTGTTCAGTTCATCATAATCGTTCATGAAGCTTACTTTAATTAATATGTAAATAATTGTGATCATAATACATTTTTCCGTATTATATTTTATTTTGATTATACCCACCATGATTTTTAAAATATTTTTTAGCTCAATTTATACAATTCTTCTTTTTATTATTTTAGTGGTTGTTTAAGAGATATTTAAGTTATCTTTCCTTGTCTTTTCTTTGTAATAAAATTTATTTTTTAATTCCCTTTTTTACTATCCGTCTTTCAATTTAGTAACGGTGGTATAGCAGTGCTTGATCATAGATTTGGGCCAGGAACTGGACCTATATGGCTTGATGACCTGGTATGTCAAGGGAATGAGCAATACTTAAATCAATGCCAAACAAATTCAAAGTATTTGAATGCATCAAACTGTAATCACAAGGAAGACGTTGGTGTTATCTGCAACATCGATTCACGTTCCATGCAAATTTCGAATTCGTCAATAACTTCTCAAATAATACAACAACCATCAAATTGTAAGTAAAAATTATCTATCTTGTTTACGATAAGGACAATAGATCAAACTCGTACATGAATTACCGTCCTGAACGTCGCATGATCATCATCTTCTTATATAAATATAAAGCAAGCACTATGTGTTAAAATAATTTTCATATATATATATAAAAGAAGAAGATATGATTTGACTGCCAATGAGACCAGAGATTAATAACATTAACGGTACCAATTTTTCTGCACAAGATGCCCTTTTCGACAATACATGTCTCATCAGTGATGCTCGTGACCAAAATATGTAAAATCCAAAGCTTATATATAAAAGACGAAGAGCTATAATCCAAAAGTTTCAAAAAGTATAGCCACAAAAAGTTCCAAAAAGTATAAATAACACAGAAATTAAAAACTACAGGTCAGCTATAGAAGGCGCCGAAATGACAAAATGTAAAACAGTTCAAACGAGAAAACTAACGGCCTAATTTATGTACAATATATGAACGAAAAACAAATATGTAACACATAAGCAAACGACGACCATTCAATTACAGGCTCCTGACTTGGGACACGCACGGGGTTAAACATTTTAGCGGGATCCCCAATCTTACCCTAACTAGGGACAGTGGTGTTACAGTACAAGATAAGAACGAACTTAAAAATCTGTTGAAACAGTCTTGAGGCAAATAATTCACTGTTGTTTAGATTTGTTCAACCATTGATTTTTCTTTGTGTTCAACATGTGATAAATAGTGAATCAATATAATCGTATCTATAATACTAAAATTACGAGGTCCAATTTGTCAGCCGTCATCACGTAAAAACGACGAATCAAAGAATTCAACTTTATATACAACTAATATAGTACAAAGGTGTAGATTAAAAATTACACCACTCCAGGCCCTTTTGTTTTCCACGTAATTAATATTGCCAATAATTAGGAAGTTCCGGGTCGAGTCCGATACCGATACCAATAGTATAATCACCTGTTACCTGTTACCTTATCTGTACGTTCCGCATCTGACAGGCGCACCACCAAACGGTGTATTCAGGATTAATATGCTATATACACGGGTCATAATCACAGGGTTGACACTACTAAATTGTCAAATTGTTACCTGTTGTAGTATTTTAATCCGTAAGACTTTCTAAGATAACAATACGAATACTAAAAATCTGGACTAAAAATAAGTTTCAATTTGTAAAGGGGCATGACGTAAAACAGCGAATCAAAGAATTCAACTTTATTTATAACTAATATAATAGGACAATGCTGTTGATTAAAAAATACTCCATTCCAGGACCTTTTGTTTTCCAAATAATTAATATTACCAATAATTGATAAGTTCCAGTTCGACGGCTTCAAACAGAAAGATTTGAAAGCAGAGAAAATTGTGTATCTTATAATCGGCATGACTTTATCAGATGACAGTACTAATACTAAAATAAGGCTTGCGCATAGTTATATACTTTAATTCAGTCACGGACCCGCGATATCACGGGTGTGTTCTAGTACTATTGATTTAAACAAACTACTACACACACATTTGGCCTGGTTAAAAAAGTTTTATTAAAAGTTTTGCATTATAAACATGATTTAATATATCTTTCCTAATGTTCGTTATTGAAGCGTTAAATAAATAAAAATGCATTAACGAAGTTTACTTGTGTTCTAAATTCAAAACATGCATTAACGATTTTTTTCTTGTGTTTCAGTCTAATAAACCTTTTTTTAGACAGCAAATTAAAATGTTTAACCCCAACTTTCAATTACACAGCAGAATTTTTTTTTTTAGTTCTGTAGTTTGTTTTTTAATCATAGAATAAACTTTATAGGGGCTAACATTTTGCGTGTTATGTGCATTTGATTAAAACTGAGTTATGTCCGAGTAGTGTCTTCAAATTAAGACGCATCGTTCTGAAAACAATAACGCCATATATATATTTATTGTATATCAATATAATATTTCCCACAGAAAGTAACCAAAAATTAGCGTGCAATAAATTCTAATATTGCACTAGTGCAATAAATCTTCAAAATTCATGACGTCATTAACGACAAAATCTTAGTTTTAACCAATTTTTACTTTTAAATATTATATTGCTATACAATAAAAGGTTTATTGCATGAATATTGGGGAATATTGTCCCTCGTAGAACATATATTGCACTCGCAAGCTCGTGCAATATAAAATTCTACACGGGACAATATTCCCCAATATTCATGCAATAACCCTATAATATAATGAGTAATAAGTTATACGATCAATAATTAAAAGAACATGATCAATTGTAATACTAAATTAGTGATAAAGAAACACATCTGTTTTAACTAAATGTGAAACTTGTTTACTTGTTTTCTTAATCTATCTCAGCATTGACTTTGTAGGTCCAAATTATAGAACTAACCTTGATGTACGCCTTATCGGGCCCTTGAATCTTATTGGAATAGGCTATGTAGAGATAAAACACAATGGTGTATGGGGATCCATTTGTGACGACCTTTGGAGTCTGAACGATGCAAAAGTGATATGTCGAATGCTCTGTTTTGAGTAAGTTTTGAATATTTTGTTTTTGTATGTAATTGACATATACTGATAAAAAGGCATGATATTTAATGTTCAGTTCTGTTATTTAACATGTCATTATTTTGTGTCTGAACGTATTATAATTTCAAGTCATTCTTGTATAATTTAATTTTGGATGTAACGCGTCTTCTGATTGGTTGACGTTATTTTTTTATTAGCCCATAGACATAATTTAGTCATGTGACCGTGACGTCATCAACGTTTTTTCATGGTTTTCTACGGTTTAAAATGGAATTTAGAATTAGATTATAAGAAATAACTGTAATATTTTTTTCTGTCTATTCGAAATAACATAAAAAAAAATGTGGTGCACACTGTTAAATAACCCGCTACGCGCGTTATTCAGTGTCAAATTTGTTATGTTATTTCTTCATAGACAGAAAAAAAATTACAGTCATTCCTTAAATGATCGTGGGTTTTTTCAGATAAAGGGAAATAAACAAAAAAATATATTCAATTTGATAATAAATTATCTAAAAAGCACCGTAGCGACTAAATAATTTGCAGACCTTTGACAATATAAGGTCTTACACGATTGACAGATTTGTTTTGTTGATTTTTCAAGCCCGTAATATCCTGTGTGTAGACAAATTGCAATCAACAATTACACAGTCAATCAAAAAAAACATAAATCCGTAAGTAGCTAAATGTCATCAGACGGCCTAAAACAATAAATAAACACATACCGTAGATATATGTTTTTGTGCATCATTCAAAGATAAAACTAAAAAAATGTCAAATACAAGGAAAATTCAAATAGGAAAGTCCCCCTTCAAATGGCAACATCAAAAACTTTAACACATTCAGTTTATATACGACGAAAAGATGAAATAATGTTTAAGCACTTAATTGAAAGATTATTAAAGTTCATTAAACAAAAACCAATTGAAATAAGGGAGTTATTTATTTGAACTTGGAAGTTTACATTTACGGAGGAGGGGTAGGTTCATTAGCCAGTAAAATGGCCTATCCTAAAAACTAATTTCAAAGTAAACAACAAATTGTTGTTTTTGATGTCAGTGATACAAAAATATTTATAATTTTAAAAACCATTACTTATCTAAGATTTCTCGGACTTATATTTTAATTACTTTTAAATTAGATCTAATGAATAAAATACTATGAAGTAATCACACACACAAAGTAGCATGCCTTAAGATAAGCAGCTAAGATCAACTTTATCATGATGCATATGGTATGTCATTGCATACTTATATAATTGGTAGAATAGAAAAACTTATACAAAATCAAGGATTTTCGGAAATCCTTTAGAATCTATTTTCTTTGTATTGAGTCAATAATACCTCCTAGTACTATGACTTATGATAAGAAGCTTAGATAAAATACTTCATATTTTTTGTTTTTTTTATCCAAAATATATTAATTTACCTTAAGTTAATACTCATATTATTAAAAATATTTGACAGGTTGTATTGTGTTCAAGCTGGTGGACCTAAAGAAATGATTGCCGGTATTAATCAAGTTAGCACTAATTACCTGCTGGATGATGTAGAGTGTACAGGCAATGAATTAGACATAAGAGATTGTAAAAGACTAAATTGGTCCATACATAACTGCAGACCAGAACATCAAGAATTTGCAAGTGTCACGTGTATTCCTCTTAAGAATGAAAGACCACCAGGTGAATTCAATATTTTTCTTGAAACAGTTTGATTTCCTTTCCATTTGTATACTAGTAATTGAAGATAATGATTCAGCTGAAAACAAATGGATTTAATTGTTATATTTGAATCTGTTAATTTCTAGACCCTGTAAATTCATTCAACTCACCTTATGACTTCATATAAATATACAAACATATCATAGGGTACAGCTGTATTTATATTTGCTAAAAGCATTTGTTTGTTTTTAATTTAAATGTTGATTGTGATTTCATTTTATTGAGAAAAATATTGTGAAATCATATAACTGTAAATATGGAAACAAGTAGAGTTATGAAATAATAGTCGCAGTAATTAAAAGTACGTTAAATTAATTTTAATTCAGGAGTAAATAAACTCATCATAGATACTAGGACTGAATTTAGCATGTTAAGTATATACGCCAGACGCGCGTTTCGTCTACAAAAGACTTATCAGTGACGCTCGAATCCAAAAAAAGTTTTAAATGCCAAATAAAGTACGAAGTTGAAGAGAATTGAGAACCAAAATTCCTAAAAGTTTTGCCAAATACAGCTAACTTAAGGTAATCTATGCCTGAGGTAGAAAAGCCTTAGTATTTCATACAATTCTAAAATTTTGTAAACAGTAAATTTATAAATATAACCATATCAATGACAATTCATGTCAGTACAAAAAGTGCTGACTACTAAGCTTGTGATACCCTCGGGGAAATAAATCTCCACCAGCAGTGGCATCGACCCAGTGGTTGTAAATAAAGTCATTATAGATACCAGGACTAAATTGAGCATGTTTAGTATATACGCCAGACGCGCGTTTCGTCTACAAAAGACTTATCAGTGACGCTGGAATTCAAAAAAGTTAAAAATGCCAAATAAAGTACGAAGTTGAAGAGCATTGAGAACCAAAATTTCTAAAAGTTTTGCCAAATACAGCTAAGGTAATCTATGCCTGAGGTAGAAAAGCCTTAGTATTTCAAAAAATTCCAAAATTTTGTAAACAGTAAATTTATAAATATAACCATATCAATGACAATTCATGTCAGCACAAAAAGTTATGACTACTTGGCTTGTGATACCCTCGGGGAATAAATCTCCACCAGCAGTGGCATCGACCCAGTGGTTGTAAATAAAGTCATTATAGATACCAGGACTAAATTGAGCATGTTTAGTATATACGCCAGACGCGCGTTTCGTCTACAAAAGACTTATCAGTGACGCTGGAATCCAAAAAAAGTTAAAAATGCCAAATAAAGTACGAAGTTGAAGAGCATTGAGAACCAAAATTTCTAAAAGTGTTGCCAAATACAGCTAAGGTAATCTATGCCTGAGGTAGAAAAGCCTTAGTATTTCAAAAAATTCCAAAATTTTGTAAACAGTAAATTTATAAATATAACCATATCAATGACAATTCATGTCAGCACAAAAAGTTATGACTACTTGGCTTGTGATACCCTCGAGGAATAAATCTCCACCAGCAGTGGCATCGACCCAGTGGTTGTAAATAAACTGATCATAGATACCAGGACTGAATTTAGCATGTTTAGTATATACGCCAGACGTGCGTTTCGTCTACAAAAGACTCATCAGTGACTCTCGAATCCAAAAAAGTTAAAAATGCCAAATAAAGTACGAAGTTGAAGAGCATTGAGAACCAAAATTCCGAAAAATTGCCAAATACAGCTAAGGTAATCTATGCTTGAGGTAGAAAAGCCTTTAAAGTTAGTATTTCAAAAAAATCACAAATATTGTAAACAGTAAATTTATAAATATAATCATATCAATGACAATTCATGTCAGCACAAAAAGTGCTGACTACTGGGTCAAACATTTACGAGTAAACTCAAAATAATGTTGTTTTTTAGAAAGTCAGATGAGAAAAGTTAATACACGAAACATAACATGGATCTGTTTTCAATACATTGTTTATAACAAAATCTGCTATCCCTTTAATTCTAGTTAAACTTTTATTTCTAAATGGAATTTGAGAGACTTGTCCGCTCATGTCAAATTGGAACATTACTTTAAAACGAAATTAGATATAGTATGTCTTGTAACAAATAATTTATATTTACAGTACCAGTTCCAACCATGGAGTGTACAAATGGGACATTCAACGTTCAATTTAGTCGATACCAAGATAGATTCCTACTCACTGAACATTTATCCGTAAAAAATAATAGCAGATTGTGTACTTTGACAAAAGGTATTAATTCTTCAACTGTGTCGATTATCATACCTTTTACTGAGGAATGTGGATCTCATGCATCGGTGGGTTTCAATGTTATCCTTTAATGCTCTTGAAGTTGGTTATATAAACCCCTTGACTAAAATAAATTTGGTTCCTTTAATTTTGATAGAATTGGATCTCATGCATCGTTGGGTTTCAATGTTAGCCCTTAAAGCTGTTGAAGTTGGTTATATAAACCTCTTAACTAATATAAATTTGGTTCGTTTAATTTTGATACAATTTTGACAAAACATTTCCTTTGCCCATTTGGCAAAAATATAGATATTTCAAAAACGTTAAGCCACAACCTAATATTCCTGAACAATATATCGTGATTAAAGCGTTATACTGACTTTTACATAGTTATCTCCCTGTAGTGTTATGTGACATTTTTTAAAATATTATTTTCTTCATTATATTCATCATTCCTTCACATAGGTATTTTCCTTTTTTATTTTTGTGATTTCATTTTTTTTAGTTAATAAATCATGTCATACTCCCCTTTTAACGATTAACCATTACACTTTTATATACTGGAAATCATACCACACCTTCTTATTTATATGTGAGTTGTAACATTTGTAAACAATGGAAATTAAAAAAAAAAAAGCAAGTCCCTTATCAAATGGCAAAATCAAAAGCTCAATCACATCAAACAAATGGATAACAACTGTCATATTCCTGACATGGTACAGGCATTTTCTTATATAGACAATGGTTGATTTAACCTGATGTTAAAGCTAGCTAGACCACTCACTTGTACAACAGTCATGTATGGAAATCATATCAATTCATATTGTTTCAAACTTGTAAATGCCACTGTAAGTGTTAAAACAATTATTTAATATTTTTCAATGGTTTTACTTTTCACAGGGAAATGCAACTCATATATTTTACACCAACCAAGTAGGCTATAAATACACAATGGTACAACTTCATGTGATACGTGATAATACTTATTGGATCGATGTGACCTGTATATTTGCCCGTAACCTTGAGGTATCAAAAGGATTTACACCAATCACTGACGCGTTTACAAAGACGGCTCTTGGAAGATTTTTTATAACAATGTCATTTCATCGTCAGCAGGGTCCATGCAATGACACGTGTTTTATCGAATTACTTGATCCAGTCAGGTTATATGTCGGCGAATGGTTAAATGTTGCTGTATCGCTTACATCTTTTGTACAAGATGACTTGAAGCTTATAGTTCCAATGTGCAGAGCTACACCAACTAATAATCGCTACGATGCCATTTCTGCAAGTTTATTTAGCAATAAGTAAGTTTTAAAACAGCTAATACCATCTCTTCAATCATATCTAGCAATAAGTAAGTTTTAAAACAGCTAATACCATCTCTTCAATCATATCTAGCAATAAGTAAGTTTTAAAACAGCTAATACCATCTCTTCAATCATATCTAGCAATAAGTAAGTTTTAAAACAGCTAATACCATCTCTTCAATCATATCTAGTAATAAGTAAGTTTTAAAACAGCTAATACCATCTCTTCAATTATATCTAGCAATAAGTAAATTTTAAAACAGCTAATACCATCTCTTCAATCATATCTAGTAATAAGTAAGTTTTAAAACAGCTAATACCATCTCTTCAATCATATCTAGCAATAAGTAAGTTTTAAAACAGCTAATACCATCTCTTCAATCATAGCTAGCAATAAGTAAGTTTTAAAACAGCTAATGCCATCTCTTCAATCATATCTAGCAATAAGTAAGTTTTAAAACAGCTAATACCATCTTTTCAATCATATCTAGAAATAAGTAAGTTTTAAAACAGCTAATACCATCTCTTCAATCATATCTAGCAATAAGTAAGTTTTAAAACAGCTAATACCATCTCTTCAATCATATCTAGCAATAAGTAAGATTTAAAACAGCTAATACCATCTCTTCAATCATATCTAGCAATAATTAAGTTTTAAAACAGCTAATACCATCTCTTCAATCATATCTAGCAATAATTAAATTATGCAAGTATCATTTCTGCAAGTTTATTTCGAAGAAAGCTAGTTATACAATTATAGACTGCACAAATGTGTTTAACAAATTGTAAATAGTAAGTACCAGACTTATAATTTGATACGTCAGACGCACGATTCGTCTACATTTAACTCATCAGTGCCGCTTATTTTATAATTCATAACAGAACACAATAACAATTGCATTTGCTGTTTTAGGGCTTAAGTATAAAAGTTTAAATTTCAATGCACAACTATCCTCTTTTCTTTGTGCTTAAATCTATTTTTTCTGTTCTCCGTTTGTGTTTTTAAGGTGCACTCTCTTTATCTTAAAGTTTGAAATTTGAAATTTTTAATGGAGAATTTCCCTCTTCTAACATGTCTAAACTTTAAACTTTTTGAAAATATACTCTTCATATGCAAACTCTTTCTGTTTGTCCTAAAATTCGAGACAAACACGACATATATCATTATAATCTTCTATTTTTTTCTTGAAAGATGTCAAGTCGAGCCAACACTTGGTTTCTATCCTCTGAATTCTACAT
This sequence comes from Mytilus galloprovincialis, assembly GCA_037788925.1. Taxonomy (NCBI): domain Eukaryota; kingdom Metazoa; phylum Mollusca; class Bivalvia; order Mytilida; family Mytilidae; genus Mytilus; species Mytilus galloprovincialis. The sequence goes on along the minus strand of CM075342.1, from coordinate 20,770,816 downwards.
CATTTGGATTCCGTTATCGGGCATTCAGATTTGATACCACTGATAGTGTGTATATCCACTGCGATGCATTTGTATGTTTGAAATCAGAAAAGCATAATATTGACGACTGTGACAGAACTTGTAACTCTACAAGAATTCACAGAGGAAAACGGGAAGCTTCAAGAGAAATATTCCATCTAGTTAGCAAGCCAATACAAATACTACGTCGAAAAGATAAAATGGATGGTCAGACAAATGAGCTGGAGTCACATTTAAGTAAGTTGAAAAATAAAATGGCAGACGATAATTTGTCATTGGCACTTTATATGTCGTTCTTAAGACGAATTGTACGTAATTAAACTACACAATGGATTTTTTTTAAATTTTACATGTAGATTCTGCTCGTAAAAATAAATCGGAAAATAAAATAAAAAAGGGGGTAACCGTTTTCGTTTTTGAGATACGAGCTGTTGAAGTTAACAGCATCATACGCCAAAATTACAAAGGATATATAGGGAAAATCGTGAAATTCGGCAGGAACTGTTACATTTCCAAGATTTTCTATTATATTAGACATTCAATCGATTTTTTTTAAATTTATGAGACGATTCTAAAATGTCTGAGGAATCGATTGGTGCAAAGAAAGTCCTTAGCAACCGTGCTAATTTTCAAAATTTACCCTGTTAAAGTTGAGTCTTGAGTGTGAAAAAAAAACAAAAAACAACGACAACGTTATTCATTGTTATTGACGTCGCCGAAACAGTTACGACGCTTCATATAGTTCTATACTTGTATGAAATATATACCGTTTTGTTGGAGTTCGTGTTGCTCGGTCTTTAGTCTTTATGTTACGTTTTGTGTACTATTTTATTGTATTTGTCTATTATATTCGGGTGCGTGCGGAGATCGCCAAGCTAGAAAACGGTTGACATTTTCTTCATTATGAACTAGAACTGTTTTCAACCTTGGTGTCTGTTAAAATCTAAACACTGCGAAGTGTTTTCAAAATCTTTGTTCCCATAAAACTTCATTTCATCAAGGTCTCTTCTCAGAATATCAGCCATCTGTCTCTCACAGGATAACAAATCAATCTTTAAGTAAATTTAAGTTGTGTGGTAATTCTTAGTACATTAGGGTAAATTCATCTTATCTTTGTGTCGCATAAGCATTTCTATAATTCAACACATCCCTAATCCACGATATTATATATGTTATGCATTGCATGCGCTTCTTTTTATCCCAATCCAGACCGGCTAGTAACCGTTGTATAACTTTACACGTCCGAAGACGAATATTTGCGTGAAACATTTTTGTATGATTTTCATTTCTGGAAATCAATCTGAAATCTACAACAGTCGGGCTGGACTTTTACTTTTATGTGCATTCGGGATTTACACAAATTGTAACCCGAATAATTCAGTCGTATTATTCAGCTGATGTACGAATGCTACATTTCTCGTGTGGGAGAAAATCGGACATGGAAAGGGCTTGAATTATTCGAGTTACTCAAATTGAAACTCGGGAATTTATTTCTAGCTGTTCGGAATTCGCGGAAACAAATGATTGTTCTTCGGCATTACGGTATTGAATCAATAGAGATACCGTGCAATTTTTTTCTTTTAACAAATTCGAATACCATTCATTTTATCCAATCAATTGGAAAGGGGAGTGGGTCAACATTGATAGTCAAAAAGCCTTGAAATATTCGATAAAAGACGTTGAATGTAAATTATATGAACTCCAAAGTCTCATATTATAAGACTAGTAAACCACAGGCTTCTCAATTCTTGTATGAACATGAACTAGAAGAAAACCTATCTAGCTGACCGAGTGCGAGATCCTCATGGATAATCATCGAGGTCGTTAAACACCCCTTGCAGTAAACTTTGGTTACATTTTTAAAAAAAATCGAAATGTAATTGTCTGAAGACATTTCACCTCTCATTCCACTAAATATTAAATTGCAGTTACAAGTATCACAAAACTTCCCTGACCTCTTTTCTTTAACCATAATAGAGGGAGGAGGGAAGGATGGGTCCTGATCCCGAAATCCCGGGCTTAAAAACACGAAATCCGGCGAGGTCCCGAATTAAAAAAATTTAAATCCCGACTACCCGAAATTCGGAAATAGAATTCCCGGATCCCGAAAGGGTCAATCCCGAAATCCCGAGCTTAAAAACACCCGATCCCGGAGTTCCGATAAAGGTCATACCCCTCCCCCTCCCCTCCCCCCGTAATTCTATATTCTATTCATTCATAATCTTGAATTGAGACTATTACATTCTCTAATTTTGAATGATGCACACAGGCACAATAAAAGAAAACAGATTTCGCTATATATCTCTTCGAAATTGGAATTTGTGAAAGACGAAATGACATGTTATATTTTATCTTACATGTGTACTTTCAATTTCAATATGGTTCTAAATTTAGATTTAGTTTTCCCATAAATTGCGGACGGAATAGAAAACACCTGTTTATTTTCTGCACATGTAGAAAAAGTTGAAAACTGGGAGTTGAATGACATAATTTTTACCTATTTTAAGATAAATGTTAGAGTGAGACAATTTTTAAGTTACTGAGTAATTTTTGGGGCATAATTTGTTCATTTTTTGTTTGTTTTCCGTCTTTGTTCTTCCGACTGGTAAGTTTTGCACTAGTGGTCAAATTATTCTCTTGGTATCGTCTGATTTCTTATATGAATATAAATCATGTCCTTAAATTTTCAATTGCACAAAATACGAACATTTCAACGTTTTTTTAATTAAACAATATTAAACTCACACGTCTTTCATTAATTATTTGTAACCTATTATAAAACTTTACGTTGAGCACTGTGTTTTTCGTTTTAGACTACGGCTTTTTAAAACGATATTGTTGGGTCAATTTAGGTTTCATTTTAATTAATTTGATATCAATAGAAGAAAAATGGGTACATTTTTATTTGTTTATAATTTTGTTGTGAGGCGTTTTTCCTTTCTGTTGATATCATAAACACGAAATGCCTTCTCCTACGCGTAACAAAAAAAAAAAAAAAACAGTGTTTTTAAGTCAGGCTGCACACAGAACAACGTACAGAATGCTGTGATTTCTAATTGGATTTATTTAGATAATTTCTATGAGGTTTAATTAAGACAGCACAGGCGTGCTTGTTGGATTGATTATAGACCGCAGAAACTTCGTGTGTCCTTTCTTGGAGTAAGGGAGATAACTTGCGTAACTAACGACGAACGTTTTTAATCCCGTATTCCGCTAGAGGCGTGCAATTACGTACACTTCGCCTTAATCACAGTTGTATTCTCATAGACATGTACTGTATATACAGAAATGTTAACATCTTGGTCGTTTGTCAGTTTTACAAGAGCATGACATTCAAACTCATAAGTCGAAAATACTGACCACGCCTTGGCTAAAATATCATGGCTAAAAATGAGAAAAAACACAGACAAGTAGTTGTACACAAACCACAATATAGAGAACTTAAGACTGCGCAAAACAAACCCCACCAAAAACTGGGGTGGATCTCAGGTGCTCCTTTTGCAATAATAAATGCACGCACTAATTGCTGAATTTTCTACTTATGATGAGAGGGTAAAAAGTTATTTTTTCGAGGCACATATTCTCAAAAAGGAAAGGCATTGTTCTATAGAACGCCACAGCTGTCTTATGTGGAACTCTGATATTACTTTATGTTGTTTTGTCTTTACTTTATATGGTTTTGACACTATGCAATGATGTTTTAATATAACTTAATACTGTATTGAATAGTCATTACTTAATGATGTTTCAATATTACACGATATGGTTTCGTATTGACTTGATACAGTTTTGTCATTACTCAATATGGTGTTGTCATTACTCAATATGGTGTTCTCATTACTCAATGTGGTTTTACCATTATTCAATATGGTTGTGTCATTAGTCAATGTGGTTTTAACATTACTTGATGTGTATGTGACTTAACGTAAAGTAGTTGTTTTATTACATGATGTGGTTTTGTTATTTCGTAATGATGATTTGTCTATTCTTTATATGGTTAAACATTACGTAATGATGTTTCAAAATTTGACGATTTTACACTACTTGATGTGTTTGTTTCATTATTTGATGTGGTCTTGTCATTCTGTGATGTGGTTATCCATGGTAAAACCATGTGACCTATTCGGAAAAACCTGTTCTATTCGGAGTGTTGAAGGCTGTACGGTTGCCTATATATGATTTCTTACATTTACTGTATTTAATCGCTGGTGGATAGTTGTCTCATTGGCAATCACAACACATCTAACTTTATTTCAAATCCTATGTTGCGTTTTGTATACGGCAACATTGTTTATTTAGTACGCATATCCCCGAGTCCTCTTTTCGGAAACCCGGGCAAAAGCCCTTGTTCCGCGAAAGAAAATTTAATGACGAACTCAAAAAGACATATAAAATAGCTCGAATTTCAACTCGAAATCTTAATTTATCTAAATAAGACTGAAATTTGAATCTTATTCAAACTCTACCTCAAGAAGTGACTCAAATTCAAAATTGTAACTAGAACTCTGCCTTTTAATGTGACTCAAACTCGAAGACCAACTAGAAACTCAATGCTAACTAGAACTTTAATTCTAAGCATGACTTGATTCGAACACTAACTCAAAGTTTAACTCAAACAGTAACCCGAACTTTAATTTGAACACTAATTAGATCATTCAAGGCACATACAACATAGATATTTATCTAAAAATAGAACAGGTTTTTCCGAATTGGTCACGTGGTTTTCCCTCATCAAGTAATGGAATAACCACATCAAAGTATGACAGGACCACATCAAGGAATGACAAGACCACATCAAAGAATGAAACAAACACATCAAGTAGTGTAACATCGTCAAATTTTGAAATATCATTACGTAATGTTAAAACCATATATAGAATAGACAAATCATCATTACGAAATAACAAGACCACATCATGTAACGAAACAACTACATTATGTTAAATCACATACACATCAAGTAATGTTAAAACCACATTGACTAATGACACAACCATATTAAATAATGGTGAAACCACATTAAATAATGACAAAACCATATTGAATAATGACAAAACTATGTCAAGTCAATACGAAACCATATCGTGTAATACCGAAATATCATTAAGTAATGACTATTCCATATTAAGTTATATTAAAACATCATTACGTAATGTCAAAACCATATTACGTAAAGTAATAATAAAACAACATAAAGTAATATCAGAGTTCCACATAAGACAGCTGTGGCGTTCCATATTGTTCTATCTTCGTTTTTCTATATCCATTTGAGAAAACATAATAAATAATAACAAAATACCATTTATATTATTAGTAATGATAAAAACAATATACTGTATATATGTATGATGAATACCAACTTATTGTTCATTTCAGCACAATCGGTGACTTTGTCAACCTCGGCTGATATGACATCGGCGAGACCATTCACGTCACTATTGTCTTCAAGAAAAGTTATCGACAAAACTACTAGCAATTTTAAAACTGTAACGTCAACTTCAAGTATTACCTCGCCGATTATAAAAACCAATTCAAAATCTACATTAAAGCAAAAAGGATCAGAAAAAGGGTTCGCTCACATTACGTCTACTGCATCAAGGGCATTTGATAAAAGTAAAACAACATTTCAGCCGACCTTGAAACATTCGGAACACAATCAAAGAGACACTACTATAATTGCTACAACAGAGTCTGTGAAAAACGTGAACACGAAAAGGAAAACAACGTCATCAACTGCAATGTTATTTGATCCAATGAATGGAAAACCATCTAAATCACAGTCACAAAAGCGCCGTTCAAAATCAAAATCCGAAAAATTTGTACCAGATTCGAACCAATTATATGTAGGTGGCCTAGGAGGAAAATTAACTATTCTGTCTCGAGGTGCATATCCAAAGTTTTCTTATATTTTAGTATTTTGTGTGATGATGTTTTCATTGTTTGAACTTTTCATTGTTTAATTTTTAGCTTAGGATTGTGTATTCAAAAATTTGAATGTTATAGCGTATTGTGATATTTACATTAACCGGATTATGGACGCTTACGTTAATTGGAATCAAAATGATTCGTATGTAATTAGATTTTTATTTTTAGATCAACTAGCGAAACAAACATTGAATTAGAAGATTATAAGAAATATTGTTTACTGTAAATATATTCTCAAGCAATATAATTTTGTGACGTGATATTAAAAGCATCATTGCATATAACGTAGGTTTAACAATGTTTTACACCTTTGGGGTTTCAACAACCGGTTAAAATGAACTCATCACAGTTTACAACTCATATCATAAAAGAAATCCATCGTCCAATTTTAAGATCAAGTTTCTTTAAAACAAAAGTATTATAATACCAAATTCCAATGCAATTCAAAAAGGTGTGGTTCACACAAAATGACAAAATTAAATGTTAGACATTACCAACCAACGGAAAGCGATTAACGAATGGACAGCAACTGTTAAGTTTCTGTCTTGGCATTTACCAAAGATATTTGTGTATCAAAAATTAGCAAAACTTGTAATTGTATGACAGTGGTTTACATGTAAAAACATACATTACAGAGATAAAGCATATTTGACTAACATATTCAGACAAACAAACAAATAAACATTACAAGGACGCAAAAAATATTTGTAGATTTGTCAAAGACGCAAATATGAAATAGAAAAATTATTAGAAAAAGACGCCAACAGAACAGTTTCTGTAATGTATATTGCAAACAATTTACTAGTATAGTATATAGTTCGTCGATACGGTCAAACGTAGGTCAAGAAATATGGTCGACTGTTCGGACAATGTATATTTGGAACTTGCAAGTTCAAAATATACATTAACTGAATACTCGACCATTCAACGAATAACAAAAACAACATGGTTATCGGGTAGAAATGTACACTTTGATTTTACAATGAAGTTGTTCCAATTTTTTTTTCTAATAAAATAGATATATATATTCTGTTAAAATACAGCAAGTAAATAACGTACGATACCTTTGAATGGTAAAATCAAAGTGTTGTCCATTTGATAACTGATGCTATTGGTCCTTATATCAAGTTCCTTATATAAAAATGAGCAATAGAATGTGCTGAACAGATGTTTAAAAAACAATTAAAAACTTGAAGACTGATCAAAGTAATACACAAAAACTGAGACAATTGCATGAACACCAACAGTGACAATAATTGTTGTAGTGATATTGTGTGCATCTCCTACTCTGCATAAATCACCCACCAAGTTTGTGAATCCATATTCAATCAAACTGTTACAATAAGGAATATGAAATAATCGGATAAAAACGGATGATACGATTGCAGTGGTATTTAAAATTAAGAAATACAATGACATATAAAAATAGGCAACAGTACTAAACCATTGTTCAAAAGTTCTAAATCAATTGACAGAAAACGAATCTGGGTAACAAACTAAAACCGAGGGAAACACATAAATTATAACAGCAAAACAGCAAAACAACGAAACGACAAATACTCTGAACCGCAACAAAAAAAAAAACGACAAATAAAAGCGTAAGTTGTAGCATTCAAATAAACAAATATTATTCTCCAATTTTGTTGATTGTGTTTACACTAAGGTTATAAATTAAGGCCATCTAATCATGTTTAATATATCTAGATATTTACATAGTATTGTGAATGCATTAAAGATATTGAAACCTTTAAAGTAGTATTAGATAATAATTGCATGATACTGAATATATGATAAATCATTTGAACTTCCTGTTGTATATTGATAAAACACTTCAGTCTACATCCTTTCTACCTCTCATGTCTTCAAGACTAAACAGAAAGAACATCAATCTACTCATTGTCAAAGAGGTAAATTAAAAACAAATCTATTATTTTTTACTCTAAACTATTGGCGTAGATTATCTGATGTCTTTTTTTAAATTAATTGAAAACGATGTACAATTTTCCTTTAGCGTTTTTGCCGCTTAGACAAAAAAAAAAATCTTTCTAAAGGTGTAAAAAGTGTGGGTTTTTTTCTTTCAAAACAACGAAATAACCATAAATTATGAGATAAGGAGATGTGATGAAATTGGAAATGGGACAAATATCCATCTCATTTTTACAGTTATATGTTATCCAGCAAAACGCATATATATATTGACTAAAAATCATGACATTTAATTTATAAAGGGTGCAATCACAAGTTGGTCGATCGTTATGGAATATCCGTTTCACAAAACGAATAATATGTTGCAATTGTTGAAACCCAAATTCACTCCTATTTTCCTCGAGTGTGACCTACCTAATCAGCCTAACTAGCGGGTTAACACGAAAATTAATATATATTGCGTGCTTTTCCTCGTTTGCTCATCTACAAAAATCAATTATTCTAACTCGGTTTAATTATTTTATAATACAACGCACATCAACCTAATTATGAAATGGACCGCACTAAGAGATTTTAAAAAAATAAACCGCACAGGACGTATTATCTCCATAAAATTCATTACATGTGTCAGTATTCACCTCAAAAACTAACAAAACCTTTGAATAGACTTATTAGGCTTTGCTCATTGTTGAAGGCCGTATATACGGTGACCTATAGTTGTTAATGTCTGTGTCATTTTGGTCTTTTGTGGATATTTGTCTCATTGGCAATCATACCACATCTTCTTTTTTATATATTATTAAGAAGGGATATAGTTACGAAACTGTTACGATACTGTTGTCAGGTCATTAAAGATTGCATATTTTGGCGTTAATATTGATTCACTTATAGGGTCTTTGCATCGGAACTAAACACATTTATTCAAAAACCAGTTGTTGGCATGACACGGGTTATGTTCTTCTCATATATGTTATGATGGTATGATACTAAACCCCTAACGGGAAGGATTGTGCCTGATGTACATATGATGAAATCATAGTCTTTCAGTCAGTTTAATTGAAGTCTGGAGCTGGCATGTCAGTTAACTGCTAGTAGTCTGTTGTTATTTATGTATTATTGTCATTTTGTTTATTTTCTTTGGTTACATCTTCTGACATCAGACTCGGACTTCTCTTGAACTGAGAATTTTAATGTACGTATTGTTATACGTTTACTTTTCTACATTGGCTAGAGGTATAGGGGGAGGGTGGAGATCTCACAAACATGTTTAACCCCGCCGTAATTTTTGCGCCTGTCCCAAGTCAGGAGCCTCTGGCCTTTGTTAGTCTTGTATTATTTTAATTTTAGTTTCTTGTGTACAATTTGGAAATTAGTATGGCGTTCATTATCACTGAACTAGTATATATTTGTTTAGGGGCCTGCTGAAGGACGCCTCCGGGTGCGGGAATTTCTCGCTACATTGAAGACCTGTTGGTGACCTTCTGCTCTTGTTTTTTTTCTATGGTCGGGTTGTTGTCTCTTTGGCACATTCCCCATTTCCATTCTCAATTTTATGTTAATTTCGTACAGCAAAAATGTTTGTTGCAAAATAGAAAGGGTACACAGTGATGTACATGATACAATAGTATTGTTGATACTTATTATCATAATTCATTAGTTTTTTTGTTTGGCAAAAATAGTTTATATAGATCAAATAGTGAACCAGATCGAGACAATCTAATTAAAATATATGTAGTATAACGTAATCAGAGATCAATATTTTAATTAGATTGAACCCGAGACTGAAATGGTGGAATTGAGGTGTATCTTGTTGAAATGTTCATGTTGTTTAATTTAGACACAGTAAATGGGAATAGAGGATTATAGCGCTGTAAATAAAGTCAAAATAAGGATTTCTATTAAATATTAATTGATTAACTGCTGGTTGCTTAACGTCCAGTGGCAAATATTTCATGCATGCTCAGAACGATCCATTAAATATTAAGCACGGTTTAAATTCCATTTTTGGGGAAAGCATAACATAATCAGGTGATTTGTATGATTTTAATTAGTCCAGTGGCAAACATTAAAGTTATGTCAGCAATGTGCACCACAAATCTAATCTTAAAATGGAGTAATGGAAATTCTAGTAAGTAAGAATGCCCTCATCGGCCATCATCGTAGGGAGCATTAATGGATACCGTTATTCGTCCGTACGTATACTGATACGTACGTCCACCCGTCCGCCCGTACGCCCAAAAATTGGTTTCCGTTCTTTAGCTTTAGCTTGCCTCAATGAAATGCTATTTAACTTATACACAATGCTTCTTACCACAAAACTCAGATCGAGTTTCAATTTGGGTGGCGTCACTTTTACCGTTCTTGGGTTAAGTCTATTTAAGCGGGCACATTATCTGTGTCCCATGAACATATTCTCCATTATTTTATTTGTTTTGATTTTTAAAAAAGAAAAAGAAGACGAAACCAAGATTTTTTTGTAATCACACACACTTGGGTACAACACGCGGAAAAGAAAGGAAAACAATTAGTACATAATTGAATAAAATTATTCACAATTTCATACTATGAAGATTCATTTTCAATATTGTGTTGAATTTTGAGTTAGCGAAAGTCCAAATAACTGTCCATGCAAGGAAACACTTCAGAGGAGTTTCGCTTTTGGACTTTGTTCTTCATTTAACCATGTGTGTTTTTATGTTCAAGCTTTCACTGCAATAATCTTTATTATGTAGGACTATATTATAAACTTGTTAACTAATTATTTTTGACGGAATTGCGTTAAATTAAGTAAGGCGAAAGATATCAAAGGAATATTTAAACTCAAAATACACGACAAAAATTCCTTCGGCAATCCTCGGTAGAATCCGATACTCTCCTTCCATCCGTTAGATGAGGGTACGGAATCGACCGAGTTGAAACGAATGGGCAAAGATTATTAAAGTCGAGAACCAACTGCAAATGCCATTGCAAAAAACGAAAATCGTCAAAAAGACAAACAGTTCACACAATACAACATAGAAAACTGAGCAGCACCAACCTCATAAAAGCCGGGGATGATCTCTTGTGTTCCACATATGACTCTCGACGTGTTACTCTTGTTTTATGTTTTAGAAATTGCAACCGATTATTCTCTATTCTATTTTTGTTGTGGTCTACAAGTTTATTTCTTTGTTTTTCGACCATTATTTAGAACCTTTGGCCATTATTCGATATTCTGTAAACTCCTTCCTACATAATATTGTGTACTATTAAGATTCAGAAGACTAAATTTAAGAATGATATTGATAAACATATATCACTTTAATCACTTATTATGTTCTTTTCCTGAATACCCACTAACATTGACCCAAGACTACTATTACATAAATATTTGTCTCACGGTCTTTGAAACTAGACGGCAACTGCAAGTCAAAGAAGAGGGGGTTCCGATGTTGGAATCCCTCTTTTGTTGGACGATCAATGCATTTGATTGGGGAATTATGGACCCCCTTTTATCCTGGGTTAGGAACGCCCTTTTTAAAATTACTGGATCCCCCCATGACTCTATCATCACTTAAATGAATCTTATTTATTTTGCTTTAAACAAAATCGGAGGAGACAGTTGATTGATTAATGGGAGGGACAAAAATACTTTTCTAGCCAGAAAAAATAATTTAAGCTGGTTGCTAGCCTAGTCAAGATTATTGTTTTGCACGGCAACTTTTGTACATAGGATCTTCATCCAAATTAGTAAACTGGTTCTCTGATATCAAACATTCCATTTTGTTTATATCTACATAAGAAAATATGGTTTTTTTTTCTACAAATAGGGTTTAAACATAAGTTAGATTTATTTTTTCATGTAAAAATTTTAATTTCTGATATCAAGAAACAACGATAAATTTATGATATCTAGCAATTAAATTCTTGATATACGGTATATAAAAAAAAAAATTAAAAATGAATACATGATATCAAGAAATAATTTTGATATAAACAAATATTTTCTGATATAAAAAAAATCAAGTTTTGATAGCAGGAATTCATTTTTTTTTTTATATCAACAAATATATTTTGACATCAGAAAATAGGGAATATATATAGTAAGTCATCTCCTCATATAAAAGTGACGTAAATCTTTATGATATACAAGTTAGAGATTTGGTATGATTTTAATATAATTCTTTATTGTCATATAAGTAAAATTTTACTGAAAGTCATATGAAACGAGTGACTGGTGAAAAACAATGTTTATCCAATTCTTGAACCAATGTATGTTTATATCATAGACTTAATAAGACTAAGTCTTCTGTCTCTACAAATATACATACACCATTTGGATTGACTCTGTTGGTTATTGCTCAAACCGTTCAAGAATTAGAAAAACAAAAGGGAGATTTTTTTATTGTTCCCTAAAAATTGCTTAAGAATTAGTATATTGATATCTTTAACTTTGACCTAAATTTGGAAAGTCACTTTTACTAGCTATAGAAAGCTTTCTCGAATTAAAAGTGGATTGTTTGACACGTGATCAGGTAGATATACAGATTATGTGATGTCATTCGAAATATATTGGTAGATCTATAAGGTCGATATATATTTATAAGTGCCTACAAAATCAACCTTACTACGTTAGAGTAGATTTGATTCGTAACTTCCTCGGTAACCTCTTCACCGACCGACGCTAGAACCTATACTTTTTATTTCTAACTTCTACGACAACACCGTCTAGCATTGCGCAGTTTCCTTATCCCCTCCTCTTACATCTAACTCTAGTTCATAGAAATAAGCTTATGTTTCGGGAGGTGTTACCTTCTAGTAGGAATTAAATATATATAAGAGATATACATGTACATATATGATACTAGTATAAATTTATGTTTCACATTCAGCTTTGGAATCTGAATACAACAGTGTATCTAAAATTCTAAAATTAGAGATAATTTTTCATCTCCCCCCCCCCTTTCCCCCTTTCTTTTATATGTTGTACTGTAAAGAAATTATCTGATTAAAAAATATTTTTTTTTATCTCTGATCATGTTTCATTGAATGATGCTGTGTGTATCTAGCAGCATTGGGTTAATATAAATGATATGTTTAATTTGAATTAAGTTATGTAGTTAACAGGTAAAAATACTGATACTTAAGGTACCCAGTCAAAAGTCCAACAACCCGACCATAGAACAGACAACAGCACCAATAGGTCTTCAATGCAGCGAGAAACTCCCGCACCCAGAGGTGTCCTTCTGCTAGCCCCTAAACATACATATATATATATAACGATAAGTGATATTGGACGTCATACTAAACTCCAAATTATACACAAGAAGCTATATCAAAAATCATGCAAGACTAACAATCTACTTAAATTTGATAGGATTAGCTTTTAATTATGTAATTTAAGTCTTAAAAGGATATTTGACAATTTTGTCTCTGCTTTAATAGTTCTACACCAAAATGATGTCATCCTAAGTTTTATAGATATATCTAAAGGAACTCGGCCTAATTCTCCGTAAATAATAAAAAATGGTGTACTATTCCGAACCCCAGGCAGTGGCAGTGGCTATTTGTCCGGTATGAGGTAGTCAAAAATGTCTTATTGTTCCGGCAAACCACCTATTTGTCCGGCCACAAATCTAATGATGAAGATAAAACACCGTGTTTTGAAGGAGATACATAAAGAACCCCCCCCCTTTTTTTCCATTAAGGCTGCGTAGAAATGACATATTTTCACAATAGTTTTATGAAAAGGAACTCATTAGAATAAAAAGAGAAATAAAAACTCGGTGACTGATTTGATCTCAAATCGGACTTTTTTTTTATATTATTTATAATACAGACTTAGCTTGAAGGTCTAGTTCGTGCTCATAACGTATGAAGCTGAAGTTTTGAATATGCATGTAAAAGTTACCAAAAACAAATTTCAAATGAATATACAACAAAGTATACATTTCATTTATTTTTTTCTATTCTTGAGGAATTGTGGGGGGAGAGGGGAAGGGCTAAAATGACTCTCTTTTTTTTAAACGAATTTCCTATGAATTTCCTATAAGGTAAATAATCGGGCCATTGATTATTGGCTTCAGTAGATATAGCCAGTTCATAACACTTTTATTAAATGATTATAAGAGAATTAAAAACCGGAAGTGAACGTCCCGTATTAGCCCATGGGCCAATACAGCTTTTTTCCCGCTTTTTTCCGTATTGGCCCTCGTTTTTTCCGTTCCAAAACTTTACGACATTACAAAACATTGCACATCATTTAACCTGTTTATTTTATGACTTTAATTTAAAAAATATTATACAAATGTTTTTATGCATAACGATACTTCCAGAGTTAAGTAATGGCGTAATAAAATTGAAAACCGGAAGTGAACGTCCTGTATTATTCTAGGGCTAATACGGCTTTTTTCCCGCTTTTTTCTGTATTGGCCCTGTTTTTTTCCGTATTGGCCCTGTTCGAAGAGCAATATTAAATCTTGATTTATATCGACAGTGAAACGTTTTTAGTATTGCACATGCTGATTTATCCGTATTAGGGCTTATTTGCTCATATCATTTAATAAATATATATATATATTTAATTTAGAATAGTTTATATATGTATAGGTATGAACGTTGTTTTAAATTTAGACGTTTATATAGATATCTCAGCTGATCTGTAACAATTCCATCTTTATGCCTTATATATTATTTTATGTACTGTATTACGACGCTAGTCTAGGTGGAAACTGACGAAGAAAAGTAACACCCGGTCACCGGTCACGATATCTCAATAGCATGAGTTCGAATCCCGGCGAAGGAAGAACAAAAAATTTGCGAAAGCAAATACACAGATATAACATTGTTGGGCTGATGTTTAGACGATTTATATATATATACATGTATAAGCCCATAAATGCAGTGACGTCAGTTAGAACTGTTCTACTATCCTGACATGTTTGGTCAGTTTTACGGATAGAAAAGTTTTAGACAGTTCTGTTGATAGTTCTACGGTAAGAACTGATTGAGTCACTTCTGCCGACATTTCCACGGTTAGAAGTGATTTGGTCAGGTTTGCTCACAGTTCTTCAACTAGAACTGTTTTGGACAGTTCTATCTATAACAGTTTTAGACAATTCTATCCTTAGGCTGATCCTGACAATTTTACCTTAAACTGATTTTGTCAGTTCTATCTAGAACTGTTCTAGGACAGATTATTCTGATAGTTCTAACGAGAGGTTAGAAGTGATCTTTACTGTATGATTCCAAAAGAAGATCCTGAATTTAATGTTTCTTTTTGTTTTTTTTCAAATCATATTGCACGATCTTTTTTAAAATATTCCTCGTTTTCTAACTCATAGAAAATATGAGAAAAAGGTATGCATATGTAACCTGCCCCAAATGTAACATTGTGTTTACGATAGAAACAAATAGAAAAAAATGAATAATACATCCAATTTGAGGTCCTCCTTGCGGTCTGCTTTTAAATCTTTTCGATTTCTTTCAAAAACAAATAATTAAATACAGAATTATGAAAAATATATTATTTAAATTTTGAACATTTTAAAGTTCAATGTAACTACAGTAATTTTTTAATATGAATTATTTTAATTTACCTGTCACAGTGTTTCTGAAAAAAAGCTAATGCGCGCCAATGTAGTCACATGCCGCGCCCTTAGTACGTAAAACAGTTAATAAAAAAATACGCGCAAATAAAATGCGCCCGTATAACTTCCACTTACGGAAAAGCGAATTATGTTGTTCAAACAGGTAACATTATTTGCGAAAGAGTCAGCAGCAAAATACGACAAGTTGGAAAAAAGAAAAATACCGTTTACTTCGTGAATATTTTGAAATTTGCGCTAAAACAGCTCTAACTTTTTCTTATTGTACCCTTTTATACTAGTAAGCGGCAAATTTTGTTATTTTTTAAGGATTATTCATCCATCCGTAAAACTGTGTTGTATATAAAAAAAAAAAAATTTAAATATAAAATTTTATCTTAATATTTACGCTTTCCAATGTAATGGGAGATAACTTATTTAAAAATAAATATTTTCCTCTGAAACAGATACTGATTGTTTACAAAAGAGTAAAATCCCATTACAACATTTTATTTAAAAAATTAATACGATATTTAAGAAATATCTGACAAAGAGCACTGTATAGAGTACATTTCGTATATATATGATTATAATAAATATTATCAAATGGAAGAAAAATGTCAAAATGCAAAATATATTTATTCTATGAGAAGGGGGATAATCAAAACTGCTTGTTTCTAAAAATATCTTCTGTTTGTGTTTAATGTAATTGGATAAATACCTGATAAGAATACTTCCGGTTCCGGTCATGGAACGCTGATAAAATTTTACAGCCAAGACCAAGAACACAAATCCTACAACATTATCGCTAAAGTGATTGAAAATGTTTGATTTAAACGATGAAAGATATACACACTTCCTTAATAATGATCAAATTGATACTACATACCCGCCCGATTGTCTACCGAGTAGGTTATCCGAGCCCACAACAGAAAAATCAAAACAGGCAAAATTCGAGCAAATTGATCTCAATCTATATAAAAAAGATGCCCGAATGGTTGGCTTTAGGACTAACATCACCCGCCTAAGACCCTGGATAAGAGCTTTAAACCTTTATTATTATGAATATATGGGGAAATTAGAAACCCGAGACATTTGCTGGGCAGATAGCCCCGAGGTAATCACGAAAGATGACCCACTTAAAACTATCGCTGTTGAGATCAAAACATCTGAGGACAAATTGAACCCCCTTCTTTATAAGATAACTTTATTTGTGCGAACTGGGTTCATACAAGCACAAAGAAACCACTTTGAAAAGTTTGCAAAAGAAGATTTTCCTCAACTTATCCACATAATGGGGACTCTTACTGATGAAACTTCACAAAAACAAATAATAACCGACACAACACCGCCAACAGATGCTAATAATAATGGCACGTACACGAAACTCAAAACTCTAATTTCAACTAAGAACCAACATACTGAAACTGAACAAGAAGACACTAAAATCACTGTTACTGATGAAATTCAACGTCTAGAAACCAGTGTTACACACAAGATATCACAAATGCTGGATAATCAAAATTCAAATTTTCAAACATTGAAAACAGAGATAGAACAGGTAAAGTTGATAATAAAGTGTAATAAAACAGCGGATGAACTTGACACATTGTTACAAGCATCAAAAAATGAAGTAATAATACTAAACGAAAGATTGAACAATAAAAAGGAAGAGATAAATCATCTCCATATTAGTAATCAACAACTTAAGGACACTCTTAAGGAGTCAATAGAGGACCTTAATACTGCATTACAGTCATCAAGAAATGAAACCCATGTTTTGATGGACAAACTCGACAAAAAGGATGAAGAGATTGAAAAATTTAGTACCAGCAACAGAAGTTTAAGCGACAAGTTGGATAATCTTTTTGAACATAATCTTAACCTCAAATCACAACTGCTTACATTACTTGACCCACAACAGGCAACTCAAGTAAAAACACAGGACAAATTCACCTTACAGAAGGCAGATACCTCACACCTTGAAGAAGAATATGTCCCAAAAGTTCTTCTGATTGGTACCTCAAACACTAAAGGAATAAAAGAAGATAAAGTAACTAATGCAGTCAAAATTCACAAATCAATTCAATACACAATAGACGAGGCAACTACTTACATCACACAATACGAAGAACAACCAAATCTAGTAATCCTGCACATTCTTACAAATGATCTAAAAAAAATATGAACCTACAACATGTGTTGACAAATTAATGCACCTAGTGCACCTTATCGGACAAAAATGGACTCAAAGTAAATGTCTGATATCACTAGCTACACCTAGAGCTGACGATATTAACCACCACACTAATGGTGTGATCATAAATGCCTTGATCAAACAGAAAATATCGAATTGTCACCATGTTACGGTTGTAGAACACACAAACATGCTATCAGGAGGAAACACCATGATGACACTATTGTCTGATGACAAATATCACCTGAACGACAAAGGAACCTCAATACTGGCAAACAATCTGAAACACGCAATACATTCAACCCTGAATATAACAATACAGCGTAACAGAAGCAGATCCAGAAGTCGCAATACAAACAGTAGACAAGTAGGACGTGGACGTGGTCGTGGCCGTGGCTTAATGGGACCCGCACCTCATAAATAACATTAATAATTAAGATTCATAAAAGAAAATTATTGTATACAAAAAATATTGGACAAAAATTGTTAGTTTGTAAATTGCTCTAATTTTTCTTTTTTAAGATTTTCCCAGTTTACAAGTACTTAAATACATACTATTTTTCTAAAACAAAGAAATTCTACCAATTATCTGACTTGAAAAGTTATTTCAAGAAAGAAAAAAAGAAGAAGATATTTTGTTAGCTTAAAAAAAAAAAAAGCACTTTTAACTTAAGACTCATTAATATACTGGAGTTATTCCTCTTTAACTGAACATTGACTCTTTTTGGTTTATCAATACCAATATTTTTGTACTCTAAAAACTACTGGTGATAATTTTAAGTAATATTATAAATATTAGTTTTTATAGTAGCAGACAACTACTTGAAGGTTTTTTTCTGTATCTTATTTTGTTTTATTTGTTATACATATTTTTTACAGACTAAGACATGACTATGTTATTTTCAACATTGAAAATGTGTACTTGGAATGTTGGAGGGCTCTTTTCTGGTGACATTGATAAAACTCAGGATAAAACCTTTATAGACTCAATTTCAAAATATGACCTAGCATTCCTTGTAGAAACCCATGTTGGTTATAATAGCAATATTAAAAATGTGGGCCCTTTTAACTACTATCCTGTATGTAGACCTATCACTAAGGCTAACAATAGATATTATGGTGGAATAGCCATTTTGAGAAAACCTCACATAAAAGATCATGTGAAAATTTTGAAAAATTCTAACACTGATTATCAATGGGTTAAATTAGAAAAAAAATTCTTTGGCTTTCACAGAGACCTATATATTTGTGTTATTTATTACCCACCTGTAACATCAACTTACACAAAGAAAGGGGGCATAGAACTTTTTGAATGTCTAGAAAATAATATCACATTATTTTGTAAAGATGCAGATATACTTCTTTGTGGTGATTTTAATGCCAGAGCTGGATCACACCCTGATTTAATTATACAAGATGAAATAGATTTTCTTCCTTTATACAATACATATCCTTTGGATAAAAATATTATGTTGCGTAAAAACAGAGACAAAAAGCTTGATTGTAGAGGGAAAGATTTATGTGAATTTTGTATTTCTCATCAGCTTAGAATTTTAAATGGGCGTACACTTGGTGATTTAAATGGTAATTTTACCTGTTATACTCCTAATGGAGCAAGTGTTGTAGACTATTCTATTGTGTCGGAGAGTGCCCTTGATTATATTTTGTACTTTAGAGTTGCTGAATTTGTACCTACATTATCTGATTGTCATTGTAAAATTGAATGGGAAATGTCAGCCCAATTTAGTGCTAATTTAAGAGATGATTGTATTGATCATGATTTGCATACTATGCCTTCTCGATACATGTGGTCAGAGAACTCAGTTACAGTGTTTCAGGAGGCTCTAACTTCTCCATCTGTACTTGAAAAAATATCAGATTTCATACTTAAAGGGCATTTTACTTCCAAAATAGAGATAAATGAAGCCTCAGTTAAACTAACTAACATTTTCATTGAGGCTGCTGAACAATCTTTGAAAAAAACACCTAAATATAGGAAAAAGAAAAAGAAACACAAAAATTTCTTTGACTCTGATTTGCACTCAATGAGAAAGAATCTTATAAATTATGGAAAAATTTACTCTTCTAACCCGAAAGATCCAATGGTTAAAAATCATTATTACAAATTATATAGGGAATATAACAAATGCAGAAAAAACAAAAAAAAAGTTTTTAAGGCAGATATTTTAGAACAGTTAGAAACTCTTCATGAGGACAATCCAAAATTATACTGGGGATTGATTAATAAGTTACAGGACAAAAATCATGATTCTTCAGTTAACAATATATCACCATCTGATTGGCTTCATCACTTTCAAGATTTAAATAAGGTTAATGATAATTTTTTAGATAGGGTTAAACATCTTGAGGAGAGTTTAGAATCTGCAGAGATATCCCCAAAATGTTTTAATGAATTAGATTTTGTAATAACTGATAAAGAAATTATCACTGCCATCTCAAAATTAAAGTGGAATAAATCCCCTGGTTTGGACAATATTACAAATAATATGATTAAATGCAGTCAAAGTATTTTAGTTGGTTGCTTCAAAAAAATATTCAACTCTTGTTTGAGTAATGGCATTTATCCTGAAAAATGGGCAGAAGGATATATAGCACCCTTACATAAGGCTAATGATATTATTGATCCTAATAACTATCGTGGTTTGACCATAACTAGTTCAATAGGAAAATTGTTTAATTCTATTTTAAATTCCCGACTAGACAAATTTCTAGTCGAACACAAAATAATTGATGGCTGCCAAATTGGCTTCACAAAAAAAGCTAGGACCTCTGACCACATGTTTGTAATCAAGACAATTATTGATAAATATTGTAATAACCCTGGTGGTAGACTATATGCCTGCTTTGTTGACTTCAAAAAGGCCTTTGATACTGTTATTCACACTGGAATCAAATTGAAACTACTAGATATTGGGGTGGGATCTTCTTTTTACAACATCATCAAAAGCATGTATGAAGTAAGTAAATCATGTGTAAAGGTAAATGAAAACTTAACAAATTCCTTTTCAACGCACCTGGGGGTGAAACAAGGAGACAATCTGAGTCCAAACCTCTTCAAGATCTTTATTAATAATTTGACAAACTATTCAAAACACTCTGAAGACCCAGTTTCAATAAATGATCAAGATTTACACTGCCTTATGTATGCTGACGATATTGTTTTATTGTCAACATCTCCGAATGGTTTGCAAAAAAAATTGGACATTTTGCAAAATTACTGCAATGATTGGTGCTTAAGTGTGAATACAAACAAAACAAAGGTTCTTATATTCAACAAGGCAGGTAGATTGATTAACAAATATGATTTTATGCTAAATGGTGTAAAACTAGAGTGTGTTAAAACATATAAATATTTGGGTATACATTTTTGTGCATCTGGCTCCTTTACAGTAGCCCAGGATGAATTGTATAAAAAGGCTCTAAAAGCCTATTTTAAGTTATCTAAAGATTTTTTATCCTTGCATCCTTCAGTCAAAACAAGCATGCATGTTTTTGATCATACCATCAAACCCATCTTGCTATACAGCTGTGAGATATGGGGTGCCTTTAATCCTATGTCTTCTAAATATAGAAATGGAATTTTTTCATTTGACCATATTTATTCTAAATAACCTGCTGAAAAACTTCATACTAAATTCTGTAAATTTATTCTTGGAGCTCCAAAAAAAAAGCACCAATTTTGCAGTATTAACTGAGTTGGGAAGACTACCAATATATTTTAACATGATTAAAGCAATGACTAAATACTATTACAGATTAGAAAAGTCAGACACTAACTTTCCATTGTTATATAATGCATTTATAGAATCAAAGAAATTGTACGAGTCAAAGAAACCATCATGGTATATGTCATCTGAAAAACTTCTTTCACTGATTAATAATTATCAAATATCCTCAGACATGGCTAAACCAATTGACAACAGAAAACTAAGAATTGCCATGTTAAAAGATTGGGAAAAGAATCTCAAAACTCACTCAGAAGGAAAACTTTGCACATATGTTACGTTTAAAGCAAATTTTGGTTGTGAAAAATATCTTGATATTGTTAAAAAATTTGAAGATAGACGGAGTCTAACAAGATTTCGCATATCTGCTCACCATTTACTTATAGAGAGAGGTAGATATAGTAATACTCCCCGACACAATAGAATATGTAAGAGATGTTGTAGTAATGAGGTCGAAGATGAAACACATTTTCTTTTTAACTGTGATAGTTTATCAGATCAAAGGAAAGACATGATAACAATGATAAATAATTGCTGCAAGAATTTTCAATATCTTGACCCTAAACAAAAACTGATATGGTTAATGAATAATGAAGATGAGAATTTATTATCAGAATTATGCATGTTCATTAAGAAATATGAAAAGTTTTAATGGGATTTATTTCCCTCTACTACTTGTAATTTGAACTTTATATTTTCTCCATAGTGAGTTCTAGAGCAACGTCCCTTGATGAATATTGTCCAGTAGCAATGTTAACCCTTGCTATTGTGCATTAGTCATGAGGAGAATCACTATTGGAGTAATCTCATGTATCTGTAGCTAGTTCTGAAGGATCCCCCCTTGATGACCTTTGCATTGTTGTGATGAAGTCCCTCACTACTGTGCACTGGTCATGAGGAGAACTACTGCAGATTGAGATACTATATTCCCGGTTCTATTTTTACTATTTTTTAGTTTCCGTATTTTAAAATAAACTTAATATCATATCCTTTTAATATTAAATCGGCCTCATTGCACTCAATGTCTCTTACTATAATTATATCCTACATTGCTCATATTATCAATTTATTATTTGTGTATTACTTACGGAAGCGTATAGGGGCCTTATATTAGTTAGTTAACAATGCTTAAGAAAACTTAATTAATACAATACCATGCACTATAATGCATTAAATTGTTTTAATTTAGATAATTTACTCACTTATAAGAGATTTAACTCCTTTATTTATGGCAATATTAAGTCTTACTAATTTTAAGGATGTTAAGTTAAATATCTTTATTTTTTAGAATTTATTAAGTTGCATTAAATAAAACACTTTAATGTTAAGGAAACTTAATTAAGGAGTTTTCATCGATTATACTGTTTTAAATTGTTTTAATTAAGTTCATTTACTAACTTATGATAGATAAATCCAACTTAGTTAACTCATTTTATTTTTTATATTCATCTAATATGTATAAATTTAAAAACTTTATTTCTAATATGGCATAACTAAAGCTAGTGAACTGAAATGGTGTATATATACAGCGAAACTTTCCCACGCATCCACTGTCGATATCTTATATGATTTCTGAAAATAAGAGATAACAAGCCAAAATCAAAAATTTTAATCATGACCTTGACCTTTGACCTTGACCTCATCTTCATTTTTTTGGACCAAGGACCTCAAATCAAAAGACCCTAGACCTCTATCACTTATGGTTTTCCAGTTAAAAATGCATATCACTTATATCAAATATAAAAGGGGAAATAACTCTCATATGGAGTCTCCGGATAGCTTTGGTCAAAATTAATCAACACATCCTGAGGATTTAACGAACAATTTGGTAAAATAAATTTGTCGGTTTCTTATACGGTTGCAAAGATTAAGCGATAACAAGAAACACAGTGTTCGGAAAGATATCTTTTACATGGAAAAGATTTTTGTTACGCGATCACAGTTTCAAAAGCGTATTAGTTGTTCGATATCATATACCATATGTCTAAGCCACATCTTGCGAAACAAAAAAAACAGCAAAGGAACAAAAAATTGGCGGAAGAAAAAAAATAATAATCAGAACAAAACCAATAGGTCTTTGAACCGAAAAGGTTGAAAGACCTAATTATATCAATACAACACGTGTGATTACACTAAAATAAACCTAGAAAAGGGGGTCCTGTTCGATTGTTTAGTTTTTGAGTGTTGCTCCACAACGGAAACGGAAAACGGAACGGAAACGGAAAACGGAACTGAAAGAATTTACATCTTTTCTTTTTGGTAACTTTATCTACATGTATGTAGGAATGTTTTATATAGTATACTTAGTAACACAGTCATGTTAACAAGAAAATAAAGTAGAAGAATAAATTTAGAATAAAGGATTTTTAAGCATAAATTATTTAAATCAGTAGGGGATGATGAGACTGTGTGTTTTTGAAATATTTGATAAGGTCATGCGTACGTCTTTCATGCGATTTAGAATAGTCTGTTCGATTTTTCTCTTTTACATAATATTATCGCTATTTTGTGCATTTTTCTTTTGATCTTTTTTTGTGATAATTTTCATATCATGCTTCTCGCTTGAGATGGACAAATTATCGCTAGAAACTAAGGAGACCACGTGGCGTTGCTAACGAAATTGACATGAAATTGACAACGTCGTCATAGGTAAAATAGCGATAAACAGATTATCATTGGTCATCTCAACTCGATTGCTTTTCTCACTTTCGCTGTACCAGCTCAAGCGAGAAAATCAATCTCGTTGAGATGATCAACGATAATCTATAAATATTGGATAAATGTCAATAAGATAGTAACCAAACGACACAAAAAAAACTTTACATACGGCCTAAAAGATGGACTTTGGCCTCGATTCGATAGAAAGGTTGTTAAGTAATACATTTGTTGGTAAATGTTTTTCATCGTTTTTTCTTTGTTTCTTTTTTACTTGCCTTGAATCAAGATTAGTGATATGGTGTATTTTGTAGCATTGTTCTGAATTGTTGATATTATTCTTTGATATAATGGAAAGAAAACGTAAAAGAAACCTAATGGGGCAATGCTGTATGGACAACAACCGATTATGAAACCCGGGAACTAGAATAAAAACTCGAATACACTTTATATTTATGTAAAATTGACAAAATCACTCTCTATACAAAGCCTTTCTCACCCAATTACAATACTGAAGTTTGCAGTTTGGTATTAACGCAAAAAAAAAAGCACAACAATTCCTAGAAATTAAAATCAATAAATACGAATTAAAGCGAAAAAAGTGGCGGGAATTTAGTAGCCTACATGGATATTATACGTTTTGCAAAGTGCCCTTACCAAGTTAGTCTTAGTCATGTCTAGGGTTTTCAAAATCATATTGTCAAAACTGCTTTGTATATCATGCCGCTTAATTCTTCTCAGAAAATTCAATCCATTTCAAGTAGCCGTGATCACTGAATTCGATTTCATAGTATTACAATTGAAAATAGTATCACTCATTCAGTTTGTTGTTTTACGATATAGTTGAAACATTAAAAGATAGGCGAAAGATACCCGTTAAAGGGACATTCAAACTCAAAAGTCGAAAATAAACTGACAACGCCATGACTAAAAAAAATGACACAAAAAAACAGATGACAGACAAACGGATAAACAATAGAACAAAAAACTGGGAGTTATCTCAGTTGCTCCGCATTGGTACACATATCCAGCTTCACGTGTGACATCCGTTAACATAGCTCATTATAGACGGCCGTACGGTTAGGAGATAACTGTATTGTATTTTAAGCTCCGACGGCATCAATTGGGGATTTGATGGTCGCAAATTAAGTTTACTGGCGACGCGTTAGCGGAGACAGTAAACGGGCATTTGCGACCATCAAATCCCAAATTGATGCCGTCGGAGGTTAAAATGCAATATTGTTATCTCCATTCAAATGAAACTGACAGAAAACAACGTTAAAACATGTATTTAAAATCTGTCATATGCCGTCTGCGCTTGCGTGTACGTCCCATAGCATCAATTGTCAATTGATGCCATGTAAGAAAGTGACGTTATCCAATCAAAATGAACGTTACAAACGTTGTTGCATTAGAATAACCTATAGTTGTTAATTGCTGTGTCATTTTTGGTCTCTTGTGGACAGTTGTCTCATTGGCAATCATACCACATCTTCTTTTTTATAATTAATTTATATTCATTCACACTAAAGGAATGTTGAAATTTTTCAAAAATAATTTCCGTCATAAAAATAACTATCGAGTTTTCAGTTGTCTTGACATAGCATCAAAATCTTTAAAAACTACCAATACAAATAGAAAGTAACTGAAAAATACAAATAGAAAGTAACTTTCAGTTACTTTCTATTTGTATTGGTAGTTTTTAAAGATACTTTCTATTTGTATTGGTAGTTTTTAAAGATCAGTTACTTTCTATTTGTATTGGTTGTTTTTAAAGATTTTGATGCTATGTCAAGACAACTGAAAACTCGATAGTTATTTTTATGACGGAAATTATTTTTATTTTACACTTCGCATCATTTACAGATCGTATGGATGTTTCTACTGGCCAAACACACGATTATCCAAGATATCATTTACTAAACAATACCTGACCCAGAACAGTTTCTTGATATACCACAGAATCAACGGCCTGTTTGACCTGTTGTATTTTTTTCAATTTACCACGACTCTTTGCTTGTGGAAGCATAGGAATGAGTAAACCCAACATGCATTGTGTTTTATCTGGTTTCATGTAACTGTTTAATTTCGATTTAAGTAGTATATATGTGGCTTTTTCAAAATATAACATGACGGTAAATATCCTTACCGATGTGTTTGCGCAATCATTGATGACAACATTGTCATAGTTGCAACTGCAATATTAATGAAAAGCATTGATAATATTCTAATAATCAAGCCGGTTACGCACTATATTGGAGCATACTATATATGTTAGAGAATCTTGCAGAGAATGCATGTTTCAGATGCTTATCGAGCTTTTCTCTTCATTTGGCGTCCGTCGTCTGTTTTCGTCTTTATGAACTTTTGCAAATATCTTCTCTGAAACTACTGGGCCAATTTTACCGAACACAGTCATGTCTTTTAGAAAGTCGTCTGACAGTTTTGGTTAAACTTGGCAAAAATTATCATCGGTGTATCTAGTTTGAAAAGTATGTTGGATAACCCTGCCTGCCAGCCAAGATAGCCAGCATGGCTAAAATTAAAACATAGGAATAAAATGCAAGTGCTGTCTATTGAAAACCACTATGAATAGCGATGTTATGTATTTCCAAAACTGTTTGCTTTTTACTTTGATATATAGCTTCTATCCTATTGTCAGCAATAATTGTTCTGTGATTTCGTTACTGGTTTTTGTAGTTCTTTCCATTTCCCCCTTAAATTCCGTCCATATATTTTTTTTCTTTCCGTTTCCGTTTCCGTTCCGTTTTCCGTTTCCGCCGTTTAGCAACACCCTTAGTTTTTAACAAACAAAAAAAATTGTTATTAATGTGCGCATTTTCGGCATTAAACAATGTCTGTTAGGAATCGAATTCATCCAAATCATATTTATAAATACATATTATAAAATATTCATACTTGTAAAGGTATGCATTTTTCTATCGAGAATTCTTAAAATTGAATCTGTATTTTGATTTATAAATTAACATACCACAGACAGAAAACATAAATCAGGTTAACCGTAAATAGGTAAAATCGAATAGTACCGCGCATTGATATAGTTTCTTTGTTCATTTTCATTTTTGGGAATGACTTTATTTTTACATTAGAAATTACATTTTAATTAGTTAAAATAAACTATAGCATAGCTATTTTAATAGTTTTTATTGCCTCGCCTTGACGGAGTCAAAAAGCGAGACAAAGGTATGCTGTTTCCGGCGTCGGCGACGACGTCAACAATGTATTAGTTTGTGATTAGGTCTAGTTTATGGTGAACCACAAGTGGTAGGTCAATCATATTTGTTATGCAGTTGTATCAGCATTGGCACATCTCATTTTCATGGAGATTATTTGGCCTTGTCCCCTCGATCATGGTCTATTGGCTTCGACACTTTTGCTTATTCAACATGTATTAGTTTGTGATTAGGTCAGTTTATGGTGAACCACAAGTGGTAGGTCAATGATACTTGGTATGCAGTTGTATAAGCATTGGCAAATCTCATTTTCATGGAGATAATTTGGCTCCGCCCCCTTAAGCGTGGTCTATTGACTTTGAAATTTTTTGTAAAGTTATGTATTAGTTTGTTATTAGGTCACTTCAACGGGAACCATTAGTGGTTGGCCAATGTTAATTGAAATTCGGTTGTATAAGCATTGGCACATCTCATTTCCATGGATAATATTTGGCCTGGACCCTCAGTCATAGTCTTATGACTTTGAAACTTATCTTAGTTTACATGTATTAGTTTTTGATTAGATCAGTTTAAAAAGGACTGTTAATTTAATGTTTAGTCAATGATACTTGGTATGCAAATTGCCAGTATTGTTTCCATGGAGATTATATAGCACCATCCCCTCTTCATGCTTCATTGACTTTGAAACTTTTACATAGTTTACAAGTTAATTTTTGTATTTAGATTTGGGAACGACTTATAACATAAGTCAATGGCATTTACATGGAGATTGTTTAGCCATGTAACTCAGTCATGGTTCATTGACTTTGAATGTTTGCAGAACTTGTGTAAGATGTTAAGGTAAAATTGCTATTTTGATTTCAACATTTGCATAATCAAAATTACAAAAAGGCGAGACATATCTCTGTGATAACAGTTTATCTTTAATATATAGTAATAATGCACGCATGTTGGATTGCTAGTCGTAGTTAATTTGAACTTTGAAACCCCAACGCCCATGTTTTAACAATAATATACTTTATGACACAATGTAACTAGAAAGTCTCAACATTGTGACAGAAAGACTCAACCAATACCTTTATATCTCAACCATTTAGAATTTTTCATTTTTATGCTAAGAACAGGTTTGACAAACGAATGTTTTTTGCAATTTACAGACGTGGTTATCGTAAAGCCTAAAAAAAAATAAATAATTGACATATTTTTTTGCTTAGTCATTGATATCATAGCAGTTCTATCGGATTCGAAGAAAGTAAACTTGAAAATCCGAAGGAGGAAAGTGATAGTGACTTCAATTTCAGATATTTTGAACCAAGAAGAGACATATCAGTTACAATTATTATTTCTCTATGGCATGACATTCTCCTATTTTACAAAACAAATCATTGATTTTCAGTAAATTGACGAAAAGTCGACCTAGCCTGTGTTTATTTTGGATATTTTGAACCAGAAAATCTCAACAGGAACTGCCAGAATACTTTTTTCCGTCTCAATATTTGGTTTAGATTAGATGACCAACATTTTGTGCAACAGTACTTTCTTAAGTTATATGTTATTGTATCTTTATAAATGGCAAGTTTATATACAACGTAGCAGATGTGGATTGATTTCCAATGACATAACTATATACTACTGACTAAAGAATACAAGAGCGTAAATGCTGAAATGTCTCGTCTACTTAACTTATGACAGTATATTTGTTGAACGTCTGTAATATTAAGGATTTCACTAGAAGTGTCAAATAATCTTTAAGATTGTGAATGGTTCATAAAAAGAGATCGAGGTCAGATGAACCATGCCATACGTATCTCTACAAACATCCTGTACCAAATATAGGTGTTCCGATCCTTACAGTACCTTAGAAACTGATAAATATAAAAGTAATGTCTGACCAATTAATTCGGAACATAAGGTCGAAAGTATATGAACCCTGACCAACAGCCAGACATAGACATCTTACTATCATTCAATATATCAAATACAATTGACGTCATAATATGATACATGCAGACAGACATGTACACCATACACCAAATACCGTGGCGCTATAGCATACAGGTACAATGTATATTAGCAAAAGACCAAAAAACATAAAACGAACATTTCCAAATAATGCGTGATAATGAACTCAATGTTATTTGAAACCTTGCAGAAGCCGAAAATGTACATCATAACAACAGACTGTTATCCTCAAGCTCAACGAATCTGCGATACGGACTTGACCTCAAAACTAAATCTTCATCCATAAAATGAGGAAAAGTCGAGGTCAGGTAAAAATATTAATACTATGAAATGCTTAAATTTATTGAGGATCTTTGTCAATCTAGATTTTTTCAATAACAATAACAAATGTTAATTATCATATATTTGAAGAATAATTTGAGCGTCTTCGTGGAATCAGATCTTTCACGATCTTCAAAAAGCGGTACGTGATTTTTCACGATCCGAAAAATCAATTTTGTGTAAATATTTCTATTTTTACTAAGTTTCAGATTATGTTTATACAAAATGAATATGAGAACCATTTGATTCATTCAAATAGAATGCCCTTATTCGGATATAGTAGTTTATTTTATTCGAATTTGTGAAAAAATCATGTTTCTTTACAATTTTTATGTCATTGAAATTTCGAGAAGCAATCTGCCTTTTGTTGTTTTGTGAAAATTATGTACTTTTAAAACTTGATTTTCTCACATACTGATCATAATGTTGAACTATTGTGACAGAACGGAACTTGAAACCGATGTCCAAGGGATAGGAAACCTTTTTGACGATGTAAAAGGGGCACTAGCTACGAGATATATAAAAAAATCTAAAGTTTGATATTTTTTGTTCAATCAATAATGATCGAAAGTGATATAGTGAAATAACAATTCGCTTTTTGCAGCCAAAAATGTTCAATTTTGTCAAATTACGCTAAGAAACATTGATCATTAGTTGTTCACTTGAAAGTGAATGAGTCGACCTCTTAAAATCCGTATTCATGTGAACTTCAATTTAACCCCTAGCTAGAGATTGACAACGCATGCATTGTACGTGTACTGGTTATTTAAAGAAGAAAAAATGTCAACAATGAAAGTGAAACTACGGTAAATCACTTGATTACTAATTTGATGCACATAAAATCATTCTAGTACGGTTAAAAACAATGAGGAACATCTATTTTTAATCTATAAAATAAATTAAAACAGACCTATAAAAATCCAATTGCACGTGTTGGTTTAATCTATTCATATCTTTATTTATGTTTACGTCGCTTATCTGGTCATCGGAGGTCAAATCGATAGTTAATTAGATGGCGTCTTGACTAAAATACACACGAAACGAACCTATATATTATCTACCCCATGCTCTGTAAACTGTTTATTTTAGACTTTTGATAGTTTGGATAAATGTTTTACATTGTTATAAATCAAATATGAGAATTTGAGTAAAATCGGTGACCATGAATTTGACAGCTAGTGCCCCTTTAAAGCTCGATGCGACAGAAACAAAATCGTCACCGAGAAAAAAATCAAATTAACTCGAACAAGCAAAAGTCTGTATAAATATTTTTTTCAAAAATTTATCAGAATTGAGTGACCAGTAGCAAGAATGCAACTGCCAAACAGAGCTTGAAAACATGAAGGAAAGAGTGCTCGACCTTCAGTGCCGCTCCATGAAAAACAATTTTGTTTTACCGGATTTATAATGTCAGAGATGAAAACACCGAAGAACTTCTCCGGTGCTTTCTTTACAATGAACTAGGCATTGACTATAAAATAGATTTCGGGAACGTTCACAGGTTTGGACGATATCAAGGAGGCGGAAGATCCATAGTAGCACGTTTCCTACATCATTGTGACCTACAGTACGTTTTAAATAATGCATACAGGCTACGGAACACACGATACGGCATTAAGCAACAATTCCCCAAAGAAATAGAGGACAGGAGACGAAAGCTATATCCTATTATGTTGGGTTTATTTGAAAGGGTGAAAAAATGCCGAACAATATAAATTGCTAGCTTAGACTTGGATTACTGGTGGTAATTTTTACAACCTTTGAAAACCAATTTTTAGAGGCATTTTTCAGTACAACCTGAAAAATTGGAAAATAATCTATTATTTTACAGAATGAATATAACATGTATAAATAGGTGTTTATTCTCTTAAAAACCGTCTAATTGATTACATAAACAAGCTTAACATTTTATCTAAACCTTTTCTTAATAACCCAAAATTTCTTTTGAAAATGGTAACAGGATAGACGAAATATTGTACCACCGATCAAAAAATGTTTCAAGATATTCTTGTATGACCTCATTAAGATTGCATCTTTTAATATGTTGTTCTTAAAGTACTGTTTGTTTTGATTTGCTTATGTAGAGGATTGTTTGAATAAGTAACTTTTAATAAATTTTTCATTTTCAAAATTCGACATTTTTTTCAAATGACCCATATAAGTAACATTATACTTTTGACATACACAAAAGTAACAGCAACAATAAAATACCTGAGTTGAACACACACATATCTATATATATATACAAGTAAAACTAACTAAGAGTCCCCTGTCCTCAGTTCTAAAGGCTGTTTTATTTCACTTGGTTTATATTAAAAGGATTTATTAGGACTACTAGTTTTTCAGTATCAGACAGATTTGGAAACTTAGGACTATATATTGCCATGTCATTAAAAAGTTTTAAACGTAAAACATTATTAATTTGACAGTAGAGGAGAAAGTGATTTTCATCTTCTAAGGTTTTACAAGTTGGACATGTTCTATTGTCTCGAGGTATTTTTAGATATCTGCCCTTCTCAATGAGCAAATTATGGTCTCTAATTCTAATTTTTGTAAATAAACGTCTAGATTCAAAATTTGGATATCCTAGATGAAATTCTTGGTCTTGTTTGACTTTAATATTTTTGTAAAAAAAGAGTTTGTTATTTTCGTTCAAACTTGTTATTTTATTTTACAGTAATTCTGAATGAAAGTTGCTTGTAATATTCTTAATCCAAGTCTTAAGTTATCATTATTCATTTATTGTGTTGAATCTGTGATAACAGTGCTCATTGTTGAAGGCCATACGGTGACCTGTAATTGTTAATGTCTGTGTCATTTTGGTCTCTTGTGGACAGTTGTCTCATTGGCAATCATACCACATCTTCTTTTTTATATTTACATGTATAAATTCCTTGTGAATCAAGATGTTTACTTATTGTATAGCTTTCTTTTAGTAATGGGTTTATGTTTTCAGTATTTAATCTAACCCAATAAAGAATTGCTTGTGTTTTTATATATTTTTCTATTGGTTGTCTCTTACGTTCAGCTTTAACACCTAAATTAGCAGATGTTTTAATAAAACCATGATTATAGACATTTTCAAAACGTGCATAACAATATTTCAAAACTGTGCTTCCGTCGTTATCATGGTTATGAACAAAAATATTTTTCCCAAATTCAAATGAAAGTCGCAAATTGCTAGCAATTTCAACAACTCCTTTTTTAAAAACAACATAACATTTCTTGAAAATATAACTAATTGATCATTTAATGCCCAAGTGGGTTTCAGCGAGGAAGCGAGGAACACTAGAGCTAGATTTTTTATATTTAAAAAAAAAAGGGTCTTATTTTTTTTTTGTTTTTTATATTTTTTTTAGACCACCCACTTCCCAGAAGCCCATTTAAATGGAAGATAAATCACCACAAAACTCATTTTATAGAATAAAAAAGTGTCTCAAATTCTATCTTATAATTTTTTGAATAGTATATGATTGAACAACTTGTTTTATTGATTGCAGATATTAATAAAAGAAATTGAAAATATGAAATACTGGCTATCCTAACTCAGTATCTTTATACTACAAAATTTTAGGGTTTAAGCTACAGGTGCTTGTGATATGAGAGTAATAATACTGTAAATATTTTCACAACTGATAGAACAATGTTTCATCATAAACAAACAGATATTTATATAATTATATATAATATATATATAAATGAGTTGTAGCTAGCATACTACATACACACACACAAATGTATCCATAGCTTATGGTAGTTAGAGTTTCACAAGAAGTGGTGATTGCTGTCATCAATTTGGTATAATTATTAGATTGTTGGATTGCTGTTTGCATGATAGCCTCAGTTATTGTGTTTTACAATACGAGAAAAGTGGTCCACTAAATTTTTTTTTGACGTACTACATGTAGCGGTAGGTGTATTTGTACGCTCATGCACATCCTGGTGTATGGTGGATTTGATGGATGTTAGGGAATCATCAAGCTTAGATGAATGAAACTGTATCTTTTAAAGTTTGATCTAGGTCAAAGTGTTCCTCAACTGTAGCATGTGTAGCATTATCAATCAGCTTGGCTAAGATTTGTGTCAGGATAGAAAGTGAGAATGAACAAAGGTCATGAACTAAGATCCCTGAACCCTGATTGTCCCGGTTGTAACAAAGAATGTTATGTTGAACTGCAATACTTGTTCCTTATCCAATATTTCGATGAGGAACAAACATATATGTGTATAAGCAGTTACATTTATTTCATGTTTGAAGCGGTGCAAATATAGAATTTTACCAAAATTGTAGCAAAGGGGAAGAATAATTGTGGTCTTGTGAAACTGGCATACTACGGGGTGAAAGGATCAACATTGAACTGGATAAAGGACTTTCTAAGCAGTAGAGCCCAGTCAGTTGTTCTAGAAGGACATACATCATCTCCTTTAGATGTAATATCAGGAGTTCCACAAGGGACAGTCTTAGGTCCTCTACTATTCCTGACATATATCAATGACATGCCAGATTGTACATCATCAGATGTAAGGTTGTTTGCGGACGATAGCCTGGTGTACAGAAAAATTAGAAATCCTGATGATGCTGCAACTCTACAGAGAGACCTCACTGCTCTGGAAGAGTGGGAACACAAGTGGCAGATGTGTTTCCATCCAGAAAAGTGCACAGTCATGAGGATATCTAACAAGCGCAACACCCTGCAAACAACATACACCTTGCATGGACACCAACTAGAAGTTGTTCATAGCGGAAAGTACCTTGGAGTTACCATTAGTCAAGAACTACAGTGGAATAAGCACATTAATAACAGGAAAAGCAACCAGGACCCTCGGTTTTCTCCGCAGAAACCTGGGCCGATGCAAAGCATCTGTTAAAAACACAGCCTATTGTGCACTCATCAGACCATCGATTGAGTACCCTGCCACAGTGTGGGACCCCCATCAAACCACCTTGATCAAAGACATCGACCGGGTACAGCGTAAAGTAGCACGAATTGTCTACAACCAGTACACAGACACTTCCCCAGGATGCGTCACTGGACTATTAGACCAACTCCAGTGGGATCCCCTACAGTATAGACGAATTAAACAACGACTCGTACTATGCTACAAGATACAGAACCAACTAGTGGAGATACAACCCGCTATCTACTACACATATGGGGACAACAGAACAAGTGGTGGCCACAGACTAAGACAGATAAGAGCTACTAAGGAAGTATACAAAAACTCCTTCTTCCCACGCTCTATAAGAGACTGGAACCTTCTGCCAGACACAGTAGCAGCTGCACCAACACTCGAGGAGTTCAGGGCCAGATTAGCCAGTGTGCTCTGGACCCAGATGCAGCCTAACTAGACATCAGCTTTCCAAATTGTACAGTGTATATAGTTTTAATTATTTTGTTAATATTCACTTTTAATCAATGGAGAAGCCTCCTGTTTTACCGAGCGGAGTTAGTAAATCATTCAAATATGAGGTCAACTCCTTAACGGAAGAAGGAGGCCAGAAACGCAAAAATAATGGAGTTTAACAGAAAAGAAAAAAATAATGGACTTTGCAAAAAAGGGAGAGAGCTTTTGATGCCTTTTCTGAAATTCTCCAGACATAAAATCTTTTACAAAAGTTTAAAATGGCCGTGATTTCGCGAGTGTTCTGGTAATAATTTATTTTAGAAAATAAGACCTGCTGAATCTAAGGGTATTGCAAACTTTATTTCCGCATCTGGGACAATATCCCTAACGCGCCTCCGATTAAGGTTGTAAACAAAAAATCTCTGTGTAGTGATATCGGACATGTTTCAATTTTTAACAAGTAACTGAGCTTAACAAAGTATAGAACCTTAGAATAAAAATGGAGTAATTATATGTATTCAAAGTATTAAATTTTCAAAGAAATAATTGTGTGAAAAAAAGACTTTTTACCATGAAGAGCCGCATCACGAAAAGATTTTCGGGGTATACTAATTTACAGAAAAATGAATCACACTTCGTACCCCGAAAATTTAACCACATATGTAGAAATGTCTCACCTTCGAAACAAGCCATCATACATATTCAAGTTTACGATATGGGCTGAGCAACAGAAGAAAACGTTACCATTACCGCCTATGGAGAAACAATTACGCATATTGCCCCATCTGTACCTAATGCTCAAATGTATATAATTTTAAATGAAAACAGGAATCCGCCTACAGTTCTTTTTCTTTCATAAACAAGAAACGCACGTGTTTTAAAGATGCTTAAAATATGCGTGGCTGCACTATTTCACATGCATTGTCTATTCAACTTCACTGGACGGAATTCAATGCAAATTTTCCGTTGTGTTCGCTACTGACGACAACACGGGACAATTTGTGAAATCAACCGTTTAGAATTGGGTAAAGCAAATGGTAAATGTTAATCTCACAACAACAAAAAATACCATCTAGCAGCCTTATTAAGACCACAAGACTTTACCACCACCCAAAATTATTGTTTTTCATAAATCTTCGGTAGCCAGTCAGAGAATTGGTCAAAATCCAGTCCAAGTCAATAATATTGTATTATTGAATGGGTGTTTTTATAATGGCCCTGTTATATGTCCAAGATCTGTAATAATACACCTTATCGTTATTTGTCCGCCATTACTAGATATCACACAGGTTCCCGTAAAAATTTGACGTAATAACACAAAATATCTGACGCCACAATGGAAAAGTGATTGTTGTACATGCGTCAAAAGTTCAAGCGGCCGGGTCAGCCGGGATTAGCGATAAGGTGTATGGAAGAAGAAGTCTGTAATGGCCAGAGGCAACGCCGAGGGCCATTACAGACATTCGAGGCCTTTATTACTGACCGAGGACACATAACTGGGCCATTATAAAAACTCCGATTTCTTAATACATTTATTAACCAACTGAACAAAAGTGTAACTATGTCTCGCTGGCAACTTGATATACTCTCTACTCTCAACTCTTTTAATGACAGGTTAGTTTGAAAAAAATAATTTGTACTTCACATCATAAAGCTTTTAATATACCAAATATCCAAGATATTAAGTTAACAGAAGTTATGTGTTGAAAAACAGGATGAGCAGTGATCCCTATATTTGAAAATCGGCGGCCATGTTAAATTTATTATATTTGATATAAACACTGTTTTTTCTGTAATGGCCCTATTTTTCTGTAATGGCACCTGTTTTTCTGTAATGGCCCTATATTAATGCCCAGTTTGTCTGTTACAGTATTAAGCCCAGTTAGGGTTTATAGTAAACAATAATTTTTGGCAATAATGTACTTAGTTGGCTAATAATAAATCTTGATTTATATTGACAGTGAAACGTTTTCAGTATTGCACATGCTGATTTATCCGTATTATGGCTTATTTGCTCATATCATTTAATAAAAGAACATATATATTAAACAAGAACTGGAATCGTTTTGTGACGAAGATGAATTTCACATGCAAAGAACTACAAACAGATTTATAAAGTAGTCCAAACGCTTGAATGATAAACAAGATCCTGATTTTCAGACTGAATAAATGTAAACAATGATTACGCGTACGGCTGTGTGTGCAACCATTTGTTTTAAAACATCATATCCATGCAAGGCAAAGAGACGAATCTTGAAAATAAAAATTCGTTTTCCCGTAAGTTAATAACAACCATTGTTTTTTTTTTTTAAATAGTGTTCAGTAAAAAAACCTTTGGCAAAAGATTACACAAATAAATTAAAGATATAATGCAAATGGTCAATGTACTATTAAAAATAAAACATGTATAAAACGTAACTTGAACTCGACAACCCTTACGATGTAACATTTTGAAAATACATCGACTGCATGAGATATTAATGTTGCGAGAAATGGCATGCAACGTTAACAGGGATGATTCCACTATACAGTTTAGGGCCGCTGAGCGGCCCTTAAGACAGCTAGCGGCCCCCAAAAATGTTTGTGAATATAAATTCCCAATACAGGAAAATAAAATGAAAAATGTTTTTTCCGTGAAAGTTTCCGTCACCAATTACGGCAACTTTATTTTTTCATAGTTTGTTTTCAAAACGTAGCTGCCGAATTCGATTGATAAAAATGTTATGGGAGTAATTTATCTCGTAAAAGAAGATCGCTCAGCAGGTTAATCAAAAACATTTTTTTTTGACAACATGGGTGTCAAAGCAGACCTCGGCAAAGAGCAAATTCAAATTTTGATACATTGATCTATAATTTTAATTGGGCGCCAATCTCGTAAAAGCGAACTACCCAGCAGATTCGGTTATGTAATTTGATTAAAAATTGTTTTGTAAAAGAAATTATTTTATATTATGCTCTATTTCCTCAAAAGACAAAAGTTTAAACGTTTTTGAAAATACATGTAATGTTGATGATAGACCATTCATGAAATGAGCCCCCCCCCCCCCCCCTCCCTCCCTTGAAATACGATGTCATCATTATGGAACTGTTTCAAAAGATATGAAAATTATCCAAATAATTTTAGAGTTCTCTCGTTATGTTGCTTTAAATATCTATCAGTTACATTTTTATAGTATATAAACTTTTGTAATTGATTTTCTGAATTCAACAAAATTGGCCAATTCAATTTGAGTTTATAGAGATGATCTGTTGAAAAAATACCCAATGGATGATTTTTTTCAGTGATTAGTATGGCAAGCCGTTTTGCTATTTAATCTAATTCAAAACTTTATAAGATATCTTATATAATAGTCCATTATATTTCTTATATAGTTTGTAAGATATCTTATAAAGTTTATAAGATATCTTATATAGTTCATGAGATATCTTACATAATTTATGAGATATCTTATAAAGATATCTTATATAGTATATAAGATATCTCATAACTTTCTTTATCAGATATCTTATAAATTATATAAGCTATCTTATAAACTATGTGATATATCTTATAAACTATATACGAAATCTTATATAAAGTATATTTATAAGATATCTTGTATACTATGTAAGATATCTTATAATCGATATTAAATATCTTCTTAATTATATAAGATATCTATTTTGTATAAGATATCTAATAAAAAAGATTATTTAAGATATCTTATATATGATATAAGATATATTATTAGAGATATCGTATATAAATTATAAGATATTTCATATAATTTATAAGATATCGTATATAATTTTCTTAATATGATATCAAATAAACTATACAAGATATCTTATATAAAAATATAAGATATTTCATAGTCTTTATGAGATTTCTTATAAACTCTAGAAGTTAACTTATAAAGTATCTAAGATATCTAAGTATAAAGTATATAAGATAACTTATAAAGTATATAAGATATCTTTAAAAATATATAACATATCTTATAAAGTTTACAAGGTATATTATAAAGAATATAGCATATCTTATTAAGTATATAATATATCTTATAAGTATATCTGATATCTTATTACTTGTATATAAGACATCTACGTATAAAGTATATTTGATATCTAATAAAGTTTATAAGATATCTTATAAATTATATAAGATATCTTATAAATTATATAAGATATCTTATAAAGTATATATGATATCTTATGAAGTATATAAGATATCTAATAAAGTTTTAAACTTTTATTAGATATCTTATTAAATATATATGATATCTCATATAATATAAGACATATCATATAGTATATGATATATGATATAATATATAAGATAGCTTTTAAAAATGAAATAATATAAGTTATTTCATATATTGAATGAGATAGCTTATATATTATAAATAAAGGCAACAGTAGTATACCGCTGTTCAAAACTCATAAATCCATGGACAAAAAAACAAAATCGGGGTAACAAACCAAAACCGAGCGAAACGCATTAAATATAACAGATATCTTATATAAATCTTATATATGATATAATATATCTTATATATTATGAGATAATTTGAAATTCGAATGAATAGCCAAACTGCTTGCTTTAGGTTTATGTTAGCTGGTATATATATTTTGGTAATATGCCTCGTTTACCAAAGTTAAGGTAGATCACCAGCATGTATTTTTAGAGACAGAATTTTTTTATAATTTGCCAAAATGAAGATTTTACTATGCTCTTTTCAAAAATTAAATAAAAAGTATGGGTCACCGTGCTATTTTTCAAGCTATGAGTCGTTGGAAATTGCAAAAATTTGGTTAGTTTGTTCATCATGAAAAAACACATTAGTGTGCATAAAAAAAATTCTAAGCGATAGAATTTTGAAATAAATTGTGAGAAGAAAGATTTCATAATATGTCTTAAGAAAACAAAAGGAAACATGGTGTCACCGAGCTTGTTTTCTTGCTACAAGTAAAAATAAAAAATTTCCCTATTAGCCCAGTGTAAATTTTGTACTAAAAGAGTAATCTCCCCTTAAATGGCTTATTTGAAAAAAAAGATTTTAAAACCAAAAAAATGATATTTGGTAAAATATTTTGTATAATACGATTAATTAACAAGTTTTCTTTAAATAGAAAAAAACAGTCTAACCACTGAATTGCAAATCTGTCTCCAAACTTGCAGATTTAAGCAAATAACTAGACCGATTTTGTACTGTTATTGTACACTCCAAGATGGCGGTATACCAGATCATATATTACAACTTCCCTGGTCTGAATCCAATATATTCTTCAATCAGTGTACATGGTTAAACTTTAAATTATACATTTTCCGTTTTTACAGGAAAAGGATATTATTTCGTCTTATATTGTATGCCTAAAAATTCCCAATTGGGATGAAAATTCCCAATTTGATTTTCAAGGGACCCATTTGAAAACACCTGGAATCATCCCTGGTTAACACAACTGATCAACATGAAGTGCTGACAGACACTGGGGAAATCAATAATGATCAATAATTGGTCAAATTTTCTGGTAGTGATTGACAGGTATGAATAAATGGTGAGGCTCTTGTTGGGACGGAATTTAGAAAAGTAGGAAGTAGTAAGCTTATTTTTAATGGAATTGCAAGAATCGAACACTTATAACCTTTCCAGATAAACGTAATGAAGTGTATTTTTCTTTTCTTTTCTTTTATAGAAATAACTTCCTTCTCTGATTGTCGACCCGAACGGCAGTCTGAATTCTTGTATTAAATATGTCGCGATCGTTTAATTTTCTCCATCATTCTGATTGATTATAGATTATAACGCATTATAACAGTGTAATACAACCTATCAGCGTCAACGATACAAATGTTCCAAAAATGAGGAAAATTATTTCAATTGACCCAGGGCAATCTCTATCCAGAGTTGCCGGTCCATACTCCCCCCTATATGGAGAGTATGGATCGATAACTCTGGATAGAGATTGGACCTAGGGTAATGAAGGAGTGTGCAACGGAGGCACTCCTGGTTTTCCGCATCTTCGCTAGCCAAGGGTTACGATCCAATTCCCTAGAGAAGGGAAGTGGATCGTAACCCTTGGCTAGCGAAGATGGGTTTTCCGAGGATGTCAATAAATAGGCTAAAAATCAAAGACGAAATCGTTTTTCAAAGTATATTTTAATAGAAGCTAAGCAAAAATGGTGTGCAACATCAAAGATATGAGATGACGATATAAGGTTTTAGCCTCATCAGGCGTTTGTACTACATCAAAGTCTTCAATGGTCAGTCCTGTAACCAAGGATACCAATTGCCTAAACTCATGTGAAACTCCACGGTGAAGCGTTTGTTCAGTGTATTGATCTGCAATATCATCTAATACAGTGTCACCACAGGGCAGTGCAAACGATTGGTCCAATTTTCCGTAAATGATAGGCTGGAAATACATGACATTAGGAATCCCATAACATTGTTCCGCGAATCCTTGCTGACGGATTCGATGGGTGTTCCACATTTCTTCGAACTGGTTTAAATGCAACTGAATGATAGGCAAAAAACAAAATCGAACACATTCTAAATGTAAAGGGTCAGTATTATTTAAAATTCCCTCTTCTACAAGACTGTTAAATAAATTTTTCAAGAAAATTGTAAAATTTCGCATTAAGAAACTCCATAACATCTCTATCCTCTGGTTTGCAGTTGACCGACCAACTGATACACTATGAACTCCACCGAAGGATCACGGTGGCGATATCGTAAGGCCATTTGGATTCTGTGAATAAGAACATTTTCAGTTCCCGCGTCAGTCCTAACTGATCTTGGCACACGCTTGTACTTCTTTAAGTGTTCTACGAAGTAACGAGCAACGTACCGTGGATTCTTGTTGGTATGACTGGCGGTGAGCCACATGATTTTTCTGGAAAAGCCATCAATACAACCATGTTTGTCATACCCATCCACGTGAAGACAATCATTAGGTCCTCTGCTGTTATATGATCTTCTAATAAGCCGTCTTCGTCTTCTAGCATTGACACCGTCAGTGTCAATTACACTCAAAGCAATTCTGACTGTCTCTTGGGTTGCACGTACACCGTACAATGTATTTAGCAATCTCCACATTGTGCGATATCCCACTTGGTCGTATCCAAAACGTCGCAGGTCAACAATTTTACGTACAATATCAGGCAAAAGATTTTCAACACCTCTTCTTCTCAAATTTAATCTCATCAAAATTCTTTTCAGAGTTCTCTTGCTTATCATCACATTGTGCAGAAACAGCAGGAAACCCAGTATTTCATCTTGCGTGTATAACTGGCTGAAATAGTACTCAATAAGTTCGTCTAATGTCGCTCCATCTTGTGGTTGGGGAATAATGGCATTCACTGTTGTTGCACATACACAAAACAAAACAATCTGAAAAATAAACATAGGATATTTAGATACAAAATTATGCCATAGCCAGAGAAAATACAATCCCTGTGTATCATTTGTGTACTTTTTTGTTTTTTTGTGATGTTGGTTTGTCTTTTGTTTGTTTGCTCGAATTAACCGATT
Organism: Mytilus galloprovincialis; assembly: GCA_037788925.1. Taxonomy (NCBI): domain Eukaryota; kingdom Metazoa; phylum Mollusca; class Bivalvia; order Mytilida; family Mytilidae; genus Mytilus; species Mytilus galloprovincialis. Next base: position 20,728,447 of record CM075342.1, on the reverse strand, counting down.
CACGTCCATACTTACGGCCTTTGCTCTTTCACTAATACGAGATGTTTCAGAAAGTGTTTGAGACATTTTTATCCTTTGCCGGGGTATTTTCCAGACGTACATGCATTTTTACCGGCATATGTTTTTCCCGGTCTTTGTATGTTTTACCCTTCACCGAGATGCTGTCACTCGTGCGTTTATAATGTAACATCATTCGGTAGATTTATCAATAGATACATCATCGAAAGGAGTGGTATTTGTGAAAATTACAAATCGCGGGGCGGTGAAATTTCACGAGCCTGAAAGGCGAGGAATATTAATAGACCGAAGATTTGTATTTTTTGCAATTGCCACTACTTCCTATGATACATGTATATCGTTTTAATTACACCGAATATCATCAAAACGCACAAATGACCAAAAGACAAATCCCTTGACAAATTCGTTACAAGCGTCTAAGTGAAGGGTTTTTACATCAGGACATTTAGAAAAGTCGGTTTTGATATGTATTTTGTTCTAACCGAATGAGGATTCCTCGTTATTACCTTAAATGTATTTGGCCAAGGCATCTGTGGGGCATCCGGGGTGATATTGTTCCATTTTATGTATAGTTTTGCACTTTTTTATACTATGAGGCCTGAGCGAATCAGGTGAGCGTGTGATCTAGTTAGTATGTTTTATTTTATATTTTCTATTGCATTATATATATTGTTTTTGGACGGTTAACTTTCTGGTAATAAAACCCGTCACGGCCTGGCTAGAGAATTGGGTAGGCAAATGCTCACATTAATCTGTACCGGTCCGATACAGGCTCCAAATGTCCTCCTTTCTACGCCATAACTCATGGTGGTGCTCCTGATAAAGGAGGCTCATACGAGACAAGAAGAAAAAGGGTAAACTTAGGTAATTATTAATGACAAATACCTCGGTGATATCAAAATCGCTGCAAATTTCCCTTGCAGCGGAATAAATTCATGAACATGTGCAAAAAATACACCATCTATTGACCAATCAAAAGCCTCCATTCTTGGGGGGGGGGGGGGGGGGGGGGGAGGTTCCGGGGGTTCAAACCCCCCTTTTTTTGGCCGCTCAATGCATTTGAAGCGGGACATATAGTTGGACCCCTTTTTAAAATGGCTGGATCCGCCCCTGAATTAAGCAGATAACATTTGGTCAGGGTATTTGTGCAACTGTACTAGTCTTGAGACGCAATTTCTCTCGCACGATGACTCGGTAGAGTTTTTCACAAGTTTACCATACAAATAAAAAAAACACCACATAGGATGTCGATGTCGGACAGTAACCAAAATCTTTCTCTACTTATGTCCCGTGTATGTAAAGTAATATATTGAATAGACCACTTGTTGCAATGGCATTCGGTCGGATGGACCAGGTTATTCCAATATACCAAATCATACTCCCATCGAGTGGAGGCATAATATGTTCAATATGATTGAAAAGCTTGTAAGTTTTTCATATGAAGCCAGAGTTACTTGTTGACTTTCACTTCGTGTGTTTTCTTTAGTTTTACAGTATATTTTTGTAATTTGTTCATTTAATTGATTTTTGAATGTCAAACTAGAAGTGATTAACTTTGATTCTACTTACCATTTTAATCATGTGAATATTCATTATCAGGTCACATAGTTTGGCGTCTTCCGAAATAAAAGCTTCGTCGAATTGAAATGCTGCTTTACTTCCAAGAATGGATGCGTGGTAATGTTTCGCTGTATATATACACCATAACAGTTAACTTGCCTTAGTTATGCCATATTAAAAATAAAGCTTTTAAATTTATACATTTTAGATAAATATAAAAAATAAAATGACTTAACTAAGTTGGATTTATCTATCATAAGTTAGTAAATGAACTTAATTAAAACAATTTAAAACAGTATAATTGATGAAAACTCCTTGATTAAGTTTCCTTAACATTAAAGTGTTTTATTTAATGCAACTTAATGAATTCTAAAAAATAAAGATATTTAACTTAACATCCATAAAATTAGTAAGAATTAATATTGCCATAAATAAAGGAGTTAAATCTCTTATAAGTGAGTAAATTATCTAAATTAAAACAATTTAATGCATTATAGTACACGATATTGTATTAATTAAGTTTTCTTAAGCATTGTTAACTAACTAATATAAGGCCCCTATACGCTTCCGTAATTACTTATTGTGTATTTCACTAATGTTTATATAATCATTGTATTATGATGTTTTTGTATCTTGCCTGACAAGGGCCCATGATTGGAAAAATAAAATAATGTCTAATAATGTCTAATGTCTAATGTCTAATGTTGTTTAAACTATTCATTACTGAAATATTCCTTTTAAAAAACGATAAAAACAAACGATGAAATTTAGCCATTATAAAGCTCTGACTTGTTATTGGTTGTGTTTTATATTTTCTGTTATTGAGAAAGATAAAAATATAACCAGAAGGTCCATGGAAATCTGAAAAAGACCTATACATGCTATACTTGGTTGACAATCTCTAAAGGTTTGGAATTTTCAAGATTTGAATATTTATTTACGTAAGTTGTAAATATTTTTGCAACAAAAGTTTTTCTTTTTTTCTTTTTGGACAATTATAATAAGCCCGATCGTAAAGTTGTCTTTTTTTCTTAATAACTCTCCATTTTATTTTGTACAACATGTATTCATCTGACGAGTCATCTGACAGTATTGAAGCCTTGTTGACCCTTAAGAAGAAGAAGTAATCATTGAAATAAAACAAGATACATAAACACGTTACGAAAACTGACACTAAATTTCAAATTTACCGAACAAAAGTTAATTAGTATAAACTTGTTATTTATTCCAAATTAAATTTTAGTTAAGTTGTCTTATATTAGTTGTTTGTAAAAAAATAAACGTATATTTAAACGAAAAATTTAACGGTATTAAACTAGATTTAAACCTTTTAAATAACAAATTTAAACTGGTATCATTTTTCAAATAAATAACAAATTTAATAACCCAGAAATCGAAACTAAACTTAAGAAAATTAGAAATTTAACAAAATTATGAAACTTTAATAAACTACTAAAATAATTCATAAATCAGATCTTAAATACAAAACTAGAAATTTAATATATGAATAAATTTTGTAAACGTATCATTTCATGCAGTGTAAATATACAGCTAACCTGTTATTTGAAAGATAATCAATCAGTGATATCCTCAAACTCTTTTCCGTTGTATAATACAAATATATGAACATAATTGGGAAATCAAAATTAGAAAAACAACTAGATTTGTAATTGCTAGCAATAACAGATGGCGCCCTCGTCCCCCATTGCCAGGCGAGCGGCATCCATTTTGAAATTTCCAAAGTTATAGTGCACATCTACAGAAGTCTATCAACATTGTTGTAAAATTTCATCAATTTTGGAGAATTTTGAAATTTTTTAATTTTGTTTTGTTTCCATGGAAACGGCAGCCATTTTGGAAATTCCAAAGTCGAATACCAATTCTTGATGTGCCACTTAACATGTCTGCCAATTTTTAGAAAGTTTGGAGCAATTTGAAATTTTTGGACATTTCTTCTGTTTCCATGGTAAAAGTGACCATTTCCAAAATTTCAAAGACACCTACTCCATTGGCACATGATAAGAAACATACCATTAAAGTTTCAATGGTTGGATATACCATATTAAGAGTTTAAATACTACTTGAAGATTTTCCCCATAGGGTTTAATGCTTAACATATTTAGTTTCCATGACAATATAGTAGTTCCGAAGATTCACAAAATCATCTCAAACCTGTATATGGTGGACACCAACAATTAGAAAAAAAATGATGATTTTCAGTTCAGAAATATTCAAATTATTCACTAAAAACCAAAAAATATTTTTTACATTTGTTCTGTTTCCATGGTAACGGCGGCCATCTTGCACATTCCAAAGTCAGCTGAACAACTTCGCATGGTGTTCCACATTATGGTATAATTCCATCAACATTGGTCAATTGAATTCCGAGAAATAGCGTGGACAAAATGTGCGGAAGAAAAAAAGAAACGTAGAATAACAATATGTCTCCCCAACTCCGTTGAGGGTGCCATAATAAACAGCACTTGAATATTTTTTCAATAATAAACCCCTCAACACGACATGTCGTCTCTATTAAATTCAATACATGTATGTTAATTTCGTACAGTAAAAACGTTTGTTAGAAAATAGGGAGGGTACACAATGGTGTACATGAAATATATTGTTAATACCTTTTTGCATGATTCGATAGGGTTTTTTTTAAAGAAAAAGTGTGTGTTTGGATCAAATAGTGAACGAGAGACTGAAATGAAAGAAAACACGTGTATCTTGTTCACATTTTTTAGATTGTATAATTTTGACAACGTTAATGAAAAAAGAGGTTAATGGCATTGTGAATAAAATTTAAAAAAAAGCACAGTGTGGGAACAAATCTGTACGTTTTGTTTATATATTTTGGTCATTTGGGAAACTGTCACGAGGGTCTCTGATATTCGAAAAAATGTTCAGCTACTCAGAAAGAAACTGTTTCATATCATATATTTCGCTGAGGCTTACTTGTAATGCATACGAGAATTTTTTTTGTATTTGTCATTTATATTAAAAGATTCAGGGTGCAAAAAAACATTCTGCAGGCAAGACAACATGGGAAAGTTAGAATTAAACTAAGAGCTCCGACCCAAATTATGCAAATATAGTGTTCATTCAGCTGAAATTTTACTACAAAAGATATTTTTCAAAAATTTGAAGCTGTTTAATAGAATGGATGTATATTTTTTCCTCAAATTAAATTTCAATATGTTTGCACTCGCTCATAGTTCTAAATCTTTGAAAGCATAACATATTTTTCACTGTACGGTCATTTGTCGGTAAAAAAGAGTCATGTGTTCCCTTAAATTTCGTTCCTCTTCGAAGTACTAGTAATCGAGACGTACTTATCATTTACATGTATAGAAGTGTGCACTCACACACATGTAAGCCATATATTATAATTAATATGATTATATAAAAAAAAATTACATAGACAAGTCCCAAATTTATCAAAAATTAAAAAAATTGCTTGTGAGTATTTAAATTATTAAATTGGTTAACGTATGTCGTTACAAACCCTATAGGGCCGGATTGTTGTAAACCCATATACCCGGAAGTTGCTATCTAATACACCATGGAACTTCGCGCGGGTTTTCCTTTGTTCAATTGTTGCTCCTTGTATAATATCTACTTAATCTTTAGATTATTCATTTGAATTCACTAACGATTTTAACTTATTATGTCGATCATTTTTACTCATTCTAGTTAATAAGATTTAATCATTAAGCATTAAATCAATTTAATAAATTAAGATTATCGTCTGCTAAACTTGAGTTATCTTTTCTTTAATTTTGAAGGACTTGAGCGTCTTTCATTTACCTACATAATTTCATAAGCGGTTTTCCCGCTTTTATTTGGTATAAAATTGCATGCTTTTCGTGATTTGTTCATTGCGTGATTTGAACTGAAGGAACACAAAAGGATAGGCTGATTCAGACATAAGATAAGTACATATGTTTTATTGATAAATAGATATAGTTATTGCAGTTGAATTTTCCGAATGATTTTATTTCAGTATTTTGTTAAGAATAATTTTATTTTATTTGAAAGTTGTTATTGCAATAGTTTGATTCTTAATTCAATGTATCGCGTACTTGGATAGCATTTATACGAAGTACATGTAGACTATTATTTAAAAGTTACATTTGTGCACACATATATTAATCATTGAATAGCATTTAAATAGCATTTAAATTAAAATGCTTTGATACAGGTGATATATTTGTTTTGATTGTAATGTATGAGCGATATTCTTTAAACAGGTAATTACATGTTTGTAGTGTAAGCCGTATTAACATTTACATGTCCGCTAATGTTTAATTTGATACACGTTCATCTTTTATAAGTTATTAATTTGCGGATAATTAAATCAGATTGGTAATTTAACTTGCTGTTTATAAGGACGTTTTATTTGGTTAAAAAGAACATTGCACTTGTTTTAATTGTGTTTACTTACAAACTTCAGTTGTTTACTGCATTCAAATGTATTAATTTTATTGAAGACAACGTAGTGGGTTATATGTGGTATTTAATTTATCTAAATTGAATGATTAATAAGAACCTGAATTTATATTTTGAAATATGATTAAGTCTTTTAATACTTGATGTATGTATCTAATCTGTTTTTATAATTATAATAGTTTATAACAATGCCAAGGGGTAGAGGCAGACGTCGTCGGCAGGACCCGGTTGGAGGAGGTCGAGAACTTCGTATTAGAAGGGCTCCTATGGAACAACAGCAACCACCAGTTAGGAATGAGAGAAGGCGTCCCCAAGTTGAGGTTGATGAAGATGCCCCTGTAGTAAGAAGACGGAGGGTTGATGAACCTCAATTAGTTGCCTTGCAACCAGATGTAGAATTGCAGGAGAATGAACCTCAATTAGCTGCCTTAGGTGAGGTTATTAATGTTTTTGATGAACCTCTAATGATGCCTGGTTTTAATGAGGTTGATGTATTTATAAGTCAAAAGCTTAAGGATAAGATTTGGAATTTTGAATATATTGATTTGTCCCTTATGCATCGCAACAATTTCAACAGTCAAACAAATGAAAACACCATTGGCATTAATGACGGTATGCTGGTAATACAAAACAAAGTTAAGAATAACCATACTATTACTTCTGTTGAGAATTGGACTGATTGTTTTATTGCTTATGCCCAGGTCCTTATTGAAAGGCATCCTGGAAAAGCAAGTGAACTTTTCTCATATATGTCCATAATAAGGGGTGCAGCGACTGATCACCCTGTTGCAAAATGGTATTCTTATGACCAACAATTTCGTTTGAGAGTATCAAGGGATCATACAAAAAAATGGTCATCCATAGACGGTTTTTTGTGGTTGCGTATTCTAACTAACAATACTCAAAAACAACAGCAGGCTAATGTTGGTTATAAATGTTATGATTTTAATTTTAAAGGTTTTTGCAATAAACGCAATTGCCAATACAGACATGCATGTCTCAAATGTGGTTTTAATCATCCTGCTTTACGATGTCGTCGCTTTATGGACAATGAAGGTAATACTGGTCCATCTAGGTTTAAGAGAAATAACATTACACCTTTCGTAAACAACTCTGATAATAGACAAAACCCAAAAGGTGGTTTTAACAAGAGATAATTTACAATTTTTCAGAACTACATCCAGACCAGTTTAATATTTGGGCCTTAGGAAAGTCTCCGGTTAATGTAAATGAACTATCTAAGCTTCTGGAACTATATCATGATAAGCAAAGCGCTGTTGAACTTTTGAATGGATTTAAATATGGTTTTACAATTCATTACGAAGGTCCTAGACATTCATGTGAATATAGAAATTTGTTGTCTGTTTTGAAAAACCCTATTGAAGCTCAAAAGAAGTTAAATAATGAGATATCATTAGGTCGAATGGCAGGCCCATTCAAACATAAACCTATTTCAAATCTTTGGTGCTCTCCTATTGGTTTAGTTCCTAAGAAAACTGGTGGACTTAGATTGATAACTCATTTGTCTTACCACCAAATGAAAGTATCAATGATTTTATTGATACTCAGTTTACCAAGGTCACTTATTCATCATTTGACAATGCAGTCAAAATTGTTAAACGAATGGGGAAATCGGCTTTAATGGCAAAAATGGATATTAAATCCGCATTTCCTTTACTTAAATGTTATCCTGGTGATTTTGGTTTACTTGGCATCCAACTAAATGGTCTTTACTATATCCAAAAAACAATGCCCATGGGATGTTCTATTAGTTGTGCTACATTTGAAAAATTTTCAACCTTTTTACATTGGTCAGTTAAAAATAAAACGCATTCTGAAAATTTGGATCATTATCTTGATGATTTTATATTTGTTGGAGAAGCTTATAAAGATGACTGTCTTTTTCTTATGACTGCATTTTCAAATGTTTGTTCAAGCTTGGAAGTTCCTATAGCAAATGAAAAAACTGAAGGTCCTTGCACAAAACTAGAGTATTTAGGTTTGTTAATTGATTCAGATGAGATGTTGGTTAGAATACCAGATGATAAAATTGAAAAACTTAAAGATCAGATAAATTGGGTATTGGAAAAAAGAAAAATTACTCTAAAAGAAATGCAGTCTTTAACAGGTTCGTTGGCTTTTTGTGCAAGGGCTCTTCCCTCTGGTAGAGCATTTTTGAGGCGTTTATATGGCTCTTTTAAAAATGTTAAAAAACCTCATCATTTTATAAGATTGACCAAAGGAATACGAGATGATTTGCAAATGTGGCAATATTTTCTTAAAGAATTTAATGGCTATACATATATCCAAGATTTAGACTGGGTTTCAAATGCTGATTTACATTTGTATACAGACAGTGCAGGTGGCCATTCACTGGGTTGTGCAGCTTATTTAAATGGGTCATGGGCAATTTTACAATGGCCATATAATTGGGGCAAAGTTTTATTAAGTGACATTACTTATTTGGAAATTATACCTATTGCTTTGGCCATCTATTTATGGAAAGAAAGGTTTACGAATAAGAAGATAATTTTTCATTGTGATAATATGGCTGTTGTTACAATTTTAAATTCAAAATCTTCAAAAAATGACAGGGTTATGTTTTTGTTGAGAAAAATAGTTTTGTGGACATTATTATTCAATTTTCAATTTAAAGCGTTGCATATTTTTTCAAAAGACAATTTTATTGCTGATGCTTTATCTCGTGGACAGATGAAGAAGTTCAGAGAAGTAACGAGCAACGCCGACCCGACGCCACAGACAATTCCACAAGAATTCTTAGATCTTTTGATGTAGAAGCTTCAAAATTGTTGAATTATTCAATTTCTCAAAGTACCAGAAATTTTTATGAAAATGCATTGCATTCGTTCAATATGTTCAGGGTGGAATATTCTATTCCCCTTAGTTGGCCACCAAGTAACAGACAAATTATTCGTTATATTGGTTTTTTGTCACTAAATCATTATTCATCATCTACAATTAGTTCATATATATCTGGAATAAGTTACAAATTAAAAATTCAAGGGAATGAAGATTTAACTAAATCTTTTATCATTCAGAAACTTTTGGGTGGTTGTGATAGACTTTACAAGTCTAAAGATCTTCGGGAACCTTTGACTATTGATATTTTGATTAGATTAAATGTGGCTTTGAGGCACGTGTGCTCTTCAAGATATGAAACAATATTGTTTCAAACAGCATTTAACTTAGCTTTTGCTGCATTTTTACGTGTGAGTGAATTTGCCATTACAACGAATGTTATGCTAGAGCATGTTTTACATAGGCGGGATGTTTATATTGACCATGTAAAAAATCAGCTGTTTGTTACGATAAAATTTTCAAAAACTGATCAAAAAGGGAGATCCACTACTTTAGTTGTGGAAAAAAATGAATCAAATGAGATTTGTCCTCTACAAAGTTTGAAAGCCTTTTTGCAAATTAGACCTGGATATGATGGTCCTCTTTTTTGCCATATAAATGGGAAATCATTGACAAGATTTCAGTTTCAGACTGTTTTAAACAAAGGACTCAAGTTTTTGAGTTTAAACACATCTAGATTTAATACGCATTCGTTTAGAATAGGAGCAGCGACGTCAGCCTTTATGTCTGGTAAAACTGAAAATCAGATTAAAACCATGGGTCGCTGGATGTCGTCATCATTTCAGCGCTACATTAGAATTCCTAATATTTAATTTTGCTTTCAGCAAAAAATGACATTTGGATCATTGGTTCATCTTTGGTAAAAAAGGCATCTGAACACACTCAAACTAGAGCAACTGGTATTGATCTGGGTCTGGAAAAACTTGGTTACAGTATTGTGTGGATAGGTCATTCAGGAATGTTATGGGACATGGTTCCTTCTATTATAACTGCATTGTTGAATTGGAGACCGCAACCTTCAATAATTCTTATTCATTGCGGTGGTAATGATTTATGTAACATTCAAAATGGTAAACTTTTATACAATATTAAGGACACTTTACTTCAGTTAATGTCATCGTTACCAAACACAACTGTTATTTGGTCATACATTTTGCCAAGGCGAATTTGGAGGAATGCCATGAATAAAAAGGCAATAGAACGGTCTAGAGCCCGTGTAAATAGGGGTGTTAGATCTTACCTACACAAAGTTGGGGGCAAGGCTATTAAACATACTGATTTTGATGATATCCATCCAACTCTTTTTGCTGATGATGGCGTACATCTGTCTTATATTGGCAATGACATATTTATTAATGCTATTCAGTCAGCATTAGAGTTGTTCATTAAGTATCCAAACAGATTTTTATATCCAGATGAACTTTAAACTGTTTTAAGTTGTAAGCCATCGTGCATGGACTCATGAAGTTGTATGTCAGTTGAATAATTTATTCAGTTGTTAAAAGCATGTATCAAGTTGAAAGCTCTGTTGAAGATACAACAATTTTGTTGTTAGTTGTAAATACATAGTGAATAAATTTTTGTTGTTGTGCAAGTTGTTTATACTGTTGTACAGTAAAGTTGATTACTTCGTTGAACTGTTGTATAGTATAGTTGAATTACTTCGTTGAAATGTTGTTAGTATAGTTGATATACTTCGTTGAACTGTTGTATAGTATAGTTGATATACTTCGTTGAACTGTTGTATAGTATAGTTGATATACTTCATTGAACTGATGTTTAGTTTTTGAACTCTGTTTAACTTGATATGTTTGTTCAAAACCTAGGTTTTTTCATTTGTTTTGTGTGTTAAATTTTTTTTGTTTGTTGGCGATGCTTACAAACAAGTTTGTTAGCATTTGGCTGAATTTATTACAGTTGGCGTCTGGTAGCCCAGTTGCCATTTGGAGAAAACATATGATGGTTGCCCTTCAATGTTTTAATCTTGGACATTAATGAGACATTGTCGATGAATGCAAATTCATAGGCCGGTTGATAAATAGTTGTACTGTCCTAATAAATCCATGACAAAAAATTGCCAAAAATTCAAACTTACTATTTGTTGTTTTTTATGTTGTTTTTTATTATGATTATTATTTAGTTTGTCTTACAATTTATCTTCATTTGTATAACGAAGGTAATCTGGAGTCATTGGAAATATTACGAGTGATTTCAATGGATTTGGGTTATCTTTTATCTGGTATATCGAATTCCTAAATCTATATCTTTGGTTTCTTTCGAATATTTAATAATGTATCTGCCTAATTGTCAATGAGAGGGACTACTGACCAAGCTATGCAAATGACCCACGTTTACCTTACACTGTCTGTGGTGTAACTCTTACAACATTGAAGGTCAAATTTGATCCGTTCCAGTCTCTTTGACTCTTGATTATACACTTCTTTTATTTGACTACCTAAACTATATATTTTATAAATTGCTCACGTCATTGAATGCAACTTTCCAGTTCGAGTTGGATTAATGGTTTTTAAATAGTCTATTTAAATATCAATGGGAAATTTAAATAGATAATATTACTAGTATTAGATTTTAATAATTATTATAATGCAGGAAAGATACGAAATAATATGTTTGATTTGAAGATGATTCATGTAGGTGTAATTCGATGTAAGCCCATATAATGTTAGAAAATTAAACCCTGAAGTAAAATTGCCTGTCATCTCGTACGATTACCACCTTTATAGGAGTCAAAACATAATTATCCAGATAGATCGTTTCTTTGATTTAAATTTAATTTCTATAAAGATTATTAAATTGCTAAAAAATTAAGATGTAATAGTGTATAACGTGCTGAATCCTACATTCACAAACATAAACTGAAATCTCTTTAAAATAGTAGATAACTCCAGTTCAAACTACTTTATATAGAAAAATCTACATTGGACATCAAATACTCTTCCAATCTTATCTTTTGTTATTTTACAATTCTTATGACCATCTAACGCTAAACTAATCAGGGTTAAGAAGATAAGGTAAAGGTGCCAAATTCCGATTTGAGAAAGTATATATTATAGATATATGGTCGTCCTTCCACAAGGAGCTTTGGTACAAGAGAATAACCGTTTTCATGCTCTCGTGTATCCTCGGGATAGGAATTATCTACCAACCTTTTTGCAGTTTGAGATGAAAATAAGTGAGGTGCAGTTTCCTCAAAGTTAGGAATACAACATCGTTGATTTACGTCAACTTTTAAATATAAATAGATTGGAAAAGTATAAGCGCACCCAAGAATCAATTAATTTTTATGAGAATATGTCCATGGTTATACTATAACCTTCTCCTAAATTATTTAAGCAATTTTTTTGTACTACGAACGATGTGTTCACAAGGGCAATAAAGGGAAATAACCTGTGCATATTTCTATGTTTTCGTGTATGTACTAGTCCCAATTTAGGAGCCCGTAACTGAGTGGCAGTTGTATGTTACTTTGTTACAGTATGGGCTTTGTTCATTATTGAATGGCGTACGGTGAATCACAGCTGCTCATCTCTGTGTTATTTATTTGTCTCTTATGTTGAATTGTCTCATTGAAAATCATACCACATCTTCTTTTTCATATTCAGAGCATACAATAATGACCAGTGTCTAGCCATTATGATAATTTTGTGATTCAAATGAAAGCTACCATTTACTAGAATATTCAATTTGTTTGATAGATATCGTGCACCATTTTTTGCCGATATGAAAAAGACAAACCGTGTATACGTTTAACATAACAGGGGAGGGAATAATTTTCATTTGTCAGACGCGTTTAATTGATTCATCTAGATCAGTTATACTCTGAGCCGAATATAGAGAAACGAAACATTTGAAAAAAATATGACCACAAAGGACATAATTATATATTCTCAACTTGTTAGGTCACAATTGCCTTTGAGGAGTTGAAACCTTAGTTACCGATTAATATTACCTTTTTATGTAAAGTTGTTTGTGGGTGGTATATGTGTAGAACATTTGCAATCACAATTGGTCCCTTCAACGACCCACCTCCCAAATCATTTACAATTATCACAGTTTTTCAAGACAAGAAGGATGATTTATTTAGGTCAAGAACCTTTCATGTTGGTTATGTTAATTCATTGCTTTTAAAGACTTTCAGCAAAGGAAATGGATACCTCTTAAGTATGCTTTAGCTCGGGATAAAATATTTAGCATATTCGTGGTGAAATCAGTATAGATTTAACCTGCATGAGTTATTTCTAAACTAAATAAGCATCAAAAACAGATAATATAATATAGGATCTTGTATGCTATAGAATAGGTGGTCTAATTTTAAGAGCAACGCTGATGGACAGATACTTCATTTTGACATAGTTTATAAAGGTACCGCACTCTTTTTCTATTCACAGCACTTAATTTTGTCGAACTTGTAATGGTTAATTACAATGTAGATCATAGTGTACAGTACTATATATGAATATGTTCTGTACATGATTTTTTAAAATAAAATATGTTTAAAGTAATATCTTATATAGAATCTGTCACCAAAATTGCCTATTAAACTGATTGTCATAATTTGGCGATACTTAGAAAAAATATCTATCCGTGGAGAATATCTGTTTAAACAAAATGATATACTAGTAGTCCATTAAGCAAGGGGGGGGGGGGAAATAATGAATAATGACGTATCTTCATTTTCCTTGCACTTGATCCTTAACTTGTGCTTTATAGGTATTATAAACCTCGTTAAATTCAACACATATAAAAATATTGATATATTTGTGAAGATTTATTTCTATCGAACTGCATCCTTTACTGTATTTGCATTTACAGAGAAGTTAATGAGCTATTTCAAAATAGTAAAGACAAAAGACAGCTGACAGTAAAGCACGAATGAAAAGCTGTAAAACAGGATGTATTACAAGATCCACAAGTCACACCGAATGTGTTGCTTAAGTTACAATATTAGGATATACTCATTGCTTTCTGCCGCATGGACTCCAGCTGTTTATGCTGGTAAAACATCTCCTTAAAATTAAATCTAGTATACTATTGGGTCAAAGTATACTTAAACTTACCTCTTAACCATGTTAACGCTTGATTCGTCTAAGTCATGTAGATTAATATCATCAGTTTTTTAACTAGGAGCAAAGTACATACGAAAAATATTTTTGATTGGTTTTAATCAAAAAAAAAATTTTCTTCGATGTCATATATCAACACCAGCTTTAAATTTGTTCAAGTCGCAGTATTTAAAAACATACAACATAAATTACTGATGTTTGAAAGTAATATATATATTGCGAAGAGGAAACAAAGTAATTCACAATGACGGAGATTTCGCATGAACTCCAATTGAAGCATCACCGGTTGCATTTACAGCATAAGCGTTTATTTCTTTGCTATATCACCCACCATGTATACATGTGAACTACATTTAGAAAAACATAAGGTATACAACACAATAGATGCAGATTATTCCATGTGTTTGGTACCTAGAGAATGAAAAAGGTACAGATTATACGACGTCTAAGTAAAGTACTTACGGACAAATGACAGCGATACAATATTGCTAGTGATTTGAACACGGATGTATCGCAGCTGTCAACCAAATCACCCGCCATGTCAATCTTCATTCGGACAAAATGTAAAACTCGGAATAGAACACAATCGATGCAGATAATTCGATTTGTCTGGTACTTAAACAATTAAACAGGTACGAATATACGACAATTATGGTATATAGACCCCAAAGACTGCGATAAACTATCTGTGGCTACTGTTTCTGAGTAAAAATCAATTACATGCAGTATGATGACTTTAAAATGTATGTTGTGTCGAGTACAGTAAAGAAGCCTCATCGTATAAATAAGGTGATTACGTTTTAACTTTGGTGTTATATTATGACAATCTATTCATGTGTACTATCCAAATATTTAAACATTGTATTGTGAATATATATACTGAAGATATTTAAACCGACATAGTTAGATGACAAATGCATTATACTGTATATTCAATGAGTTATTTGAACTTCCTGTTTAGTATTTATGTACGTTGAAATACATATCGTGACAGAACAGAAGACATACTAACATATCTCTACTTAGTGACAACGAGGTGAGTTCCATATTCTATAACAAAAAATCGATTAAATCTGATTTTGAAATTATTTGAAACTGACTTACAATTAACTTTCTTTTGACCCTTTTTTGCTGCTGGGAGCACATGGTTTTGTTAAAAGCTTTAATAATGTTTGTTTTTCAAGCTCATCATAAAGTTTATTCACAGGGAATATACAATTTCTTAATGTGAATTTAGAGACAAATATGTTTATTTTAGAGGTTATTTGGAAGACAAGTTGTTAGTTTACATTTCAAATACCATTAAATACAAATACATCAACCACTAGTAAAAAATAGGCTACGAAAATATTGGATGTTCATGGTATTTTGATATAACCAAATCAGTAGTCTCAACCTAAGAATAATTTGTATATAAAAATACTTTAATTTTTTCTTTTTCTTATTGAATAAAACTACCATATAACAGTCT